>VXAZ01001305.1:5718130-5859162 GCA_013399875.1 Gymnorhina tibicen | reverse complement strand
CACTTCCCTCTCGCAGCCTTCCTGCCGGGAGCGCGGGTTTGGGCGCGCCCCGGCCCTGGCGAGCTCGCTCGCTCGCTCGCTCTCGGTGCGGCCACGTGGAGGCCGCGGGTGCGGGGGGAAGGTGTCGGACCTGCCCGCCCGGCGTGGGCGCTGCGGGGTGTGCGGAGCGGGAGCGGCTGTGCTGGGTCCGCCAGGGACCCCCGCAGGACTTGGCGATATTTGGGGGCAGTACCGTGGCGGTGGGCGATGAACAACCACACGATTAACTCTTGTAGAGCTTAGGGTTGGGATTTATCGTTAACACATGCAGAAAAATTACTCGGGCTGTACCGTAACCTGCATGTACCCTTCAACAAGGGTAAGAGCAGAAGGGTCAGGAGGCTTTGTCGCTGTACTATATGGACACAGAAATGATGGGCGAAAAGAATTGATTTCCTGTTCTCAACCATCTGTGCTGCTTATGCTGCATCCTTTGGAAATACACATTTAATGTTGGAACTGCGGAATAAAATTGCTCTTTAAAATCTTTAGCTATCTTTGTCGTTTTTGGGCCTCTCTGTAGAAGTGTTCGTGCCTGCTGGCTCTTAAAACTGAGCAAGAGTTGCCCGAGTACAAATACTTCTGTTTTCTAGCACTCCTAACGCTGTATGTCTGTAAGTAGCAATCATAATTTGTTTTTTTTATTAAGGTAGGATCTTGTACCGTAACACCAAGGGAGCCTGTGATAACCTCGAGCCTGATACAGAACTGAGAAATGCACACTGGAAGACGTGGTTAGTTTTCAGAGGAGCGGAAGCAGTTGTCATCTAGTTAACAAAAGTAATTCCTGGCATGTTCCAGCGGGTATGTTCTTGTATCCCCTTGGGTGGTAGTAACTGACACAGTGACATAAGAATAAAAAACTACTTCTATATTAAAGAGATATATGAGGTTTTTAAAATTTGATTTTAACAGAGAATGCACTCTTGATTTCCTTCAGTGAATAACATGCTTTGCTTTAGATGTGTAGGGAAATAGGAATTCAGTGTGGGCTGGACTGAGGCACGCTATGCAACTCCAAAGTGAGAGACTAATGGTTACTCTATAGGCTAATAGTCTGGCATGATAATGTATGAAAATAAAGTAAAAAAGCTCTATGTTTCCCAGGAACATTGACCACTGTCACTATAGACTTCACCAACTAAATTCTTGTGCTAAATTAATGGTTAAAATAGGATTGGCGGTGGTTTTCTGCAGCACTTTAATTTTAAATTGCTTTTAACTCACGCTTATGAGAAAAAAGGTATACAGCCATGCAATCTATTTTTAAAGAAAAGGGCCTGGATTTATAGATAGACTGTGAATTAGTTGTGTAATTTTGATTTTAATTTTGATGAGATTAATAGTGGCAGTTCCATATGGGCATTACATTAGTGTCCATGGGTGGGTGTAGAGGGGTTACCGATCTGGGATAGGCAATATGACTGGAGATTCTGGCTATGTAAAAAAAAAAATTTTCCAAGACAATGAGCTTTGTTTCAGTTAATATTTGTGTAGGTCTTTGTGCTTTCCAGGTTGGCTTACATAAAACCCGGGTATTAAGTTTGCAGCATATACGCAGTCAGTCACAAAATGTGCAATTACAGCAGAATTGTGGTTTAAAGTTACTCAAATACGCTCACAGGCTTTGTTCTAACGGATGTTTTTCCCATTGCAAGAAAATAATTTAATGAAATTGGATCATCAGGGTAATTCAGACATGTTTTAGAAAGTTTACTGGACATGAAAAAGCACGTGCTGACCGTCATTAGATGGTGTGAGAGAAGTGTATACATATGGCAAAATGAATATATCCAGCTTGGCATAGGTTTCCTTCATGGTCTTCACCAAGTAAGTCAAGCAACTGCAGTTTACTCTTTCTATTCATAACACATTTTCTGCAAAGCAATGGCCGATTCAAGTCTGAAGACACTTTTTACGTAGTGCCCAGATCACATGGACTTCAAACTTGTGTGTGGTTTGTCCCAAAGGAAGTGTGTTTGGACTTGTTTGCCTTAGCTGTCCAGTTTCAATGTCGTTTGATCATGATTGTGCCTATTGTAAAGACTTATTCCTGTTTCTATCACAGTTTTTACAGAAGTGGAAGTTTGTTTTGAATGTATGATGGGCATTTGATAAATCAGTGATAAGGTAAATCAATTTGAGAACATTTACGTGTTTTCATCAGATGGAATTGCTGATTAAAATTACACAAGCTACTTAAAAGCTAAACTCCATGGAAGTTTTTCTGTAAGTTACGATTTGGTTTTTACTTTAGTGAAACTTGGTGGAAGGATGGTGGCATCTGCACAAACTGTTGGACAGTAGGAGGGATGGGCAGACATTGTGTCAGCAATGAAAATGATACCAGAATGAGAAAATCTCGTTGCATTTTCTTCTCAGTTTGACGATCAACTGTCAGAACACTTGCTATTTCATACCGTGTTATTTTATGGGATGTTTTCAGAGTTGTCAAATGTACCTTGACTTTCTGTAACGCATTTAAAAATGTCAGTAGAAGTTTCAGAGAAGGAGAGTTTAATGGCAGTTCTGTTCCTTGGGCAGGTATGCTTTTCACAGGATTGAGCGTTATTTAGGTGCAGGGTGAGTTCTGTGAATACTGAGAATTTATGCCTTTTGGGAAGCAATATCTATTCTAATGTGAAGAAAATCAGTGTAACTTCCTGGTTTTCTATGGGAGTCCAACTTAATTTAGACAGCAATTATTTATAACAATTTTATCATACAAAAAGTTTAATCTTTGAGGGTGGGCTACTGAAGTTACCTTAAATGAAACTAGCAATTTAATCTTGCTGATAAAGACCTGAAAGTAACACTTGATGCAGAAAGAATTTAGACTGCTCTTAGGTAATTTTTAATTACAGCTGAGGTATTACTTGAAATACACCTAATAAGGTCTGGTAAGGAAATGTGTACGAATTAGGCAAAGCTAATAAAACCATTTTTTTTCTAAATTTCAAAAACTGATTGAAATGCTGGAAACCATGTCCTGCCACAGTGTAAGCTCCTAAAGGAAAGAAAGGTATGTGCTGCGTCAATCCACCTATTCGTAGTATTTTAAGTGCTATTGAGTCAGTGCCATTCCTCCAGGCTTTGTGGATGTAATAAAAATCCGAGGAGTAAAGAAGTTAAAAAGTAGTTGTTTGAAGTAACTTCTGTTACCTCTCGTGACAGACCGAAGTCTGTACAGGTTTTAATACCCACAAAGCTGGAAAGCAGCATGAAAGACTTGGAAGATGATGGTTTGCTGATGTCAGTCTCAAAAGCTTCTGAGAAGAAGAAGATGTTGGAATTACATGTAGGGTTTGTACCCATGCTGGGGGACATGATCCATTAGACTGGAAATGTTCTCATCTTCTGTCACACTGGGCTGCCTCATCTTCTCCCTTTCCATTTCCTGGCTGCTTTTGCTGTTGCTGCAGAGGAGGAATGACTCAGCTGTTGTCTTTTCTGTCCCAGCTGTCAGTGACCCAGGAGCTTCATTCTCATCTGGCTGTCACCTTTCTGCAGCCTCATGAAGTTTGTGAGAGAAACCTGCCCCTCTTCTTGTTCTGTGTTGACAGTCACATCAGTATTAAACAAAGTAGCATGTCTATACAAAATGTGGAATATTAACAGAGGAGTTAAAACTCCAGAGAGAGAGTGTTTCTGGACTGTTAAGAGGTACAGAAAATTGTGTAAGCATTCGGTTTGGCGCTTAAGTGATAAAGACACAGTTCTGAAGTCATTGAGGTAGCTAAACCAATCTAGATTTGGGAGAAAGTCTGTGTAATACTGGTGATAATAGGTGATATATATATAATAATATATATATAAAAATAGGTGATATATAACTGATCATGTCTGAAAGTCATCAATCTTAAGTCGTGGTTGGTTAGATAAGACAAAATCCATATGTGAGATAAAATGCTCTTCAGGTTAAGAATGTATGAAAGAGGTTTTATGCAGAATTTGCATAAAATTGTAATCAAGAGAGACTTTGTGCAGTGTTTCTGCATGTAGGTTATAAATGCTTTAGAAATAGTTTCCAATCACAGTTCCTAGTAAAGACCACTGTAGTACAACATGAATTCCAGACAGGTGTTGTCATACAGTTTATGTATAAAGATAGAGATCTCAAGATTACCTGATCTGTACCACATTAATAAATTGCTCTTTAGGGTGATGATTATTAATGGACAAAAATAATACCTTGAATTCTCAAAGATAACTGTATATGAGATTATTTGCAGCTGGTGATTTGATATCTAGATATAGTTCCTCTTTAACCCAGCTAATTGCTGACAATAGCATGCAGCCATACTGAGATTGGAGTATCAAAGAAAAACAAAGGAAAAACGTATGTAATCTTCAAGGTAGTCTCTTTCAGTAGACATTATTTGGTGTGATTCTTTTTGTGGATTTTTTTTGAGTAATGTCTTTGTTAATATTGTTTTGCATTTTAAATGGGATTGAGTAGCACTGCATCCCATTTAGGATTGTTCACGGTAGCCATATGTCATTTGTACAGCTGGCAGTTGAGTTCAATTCATCTTGCAAAATAACTAATAATGCCACAAGTGAGTGTTCCTGCAAGGGGGAGTAGTGAGCCAGGTGTGAATCTCAATCCTACTTTGCCACTCACTGTAGGCACTGCTTTATTCATATCATGTACAGAGCAGTCCAGAAAAGCTGCTTTACTGTCAAGTGGAAGATTGTACTCTGTGTTTCACATGATAGTTACATTACTTCTCAGGGCTCTGTGCAGTTTCTGTAATCCATTCCTGTCAGGGAAGGCCTCTTTCCATCAGGGCTCCACTGCCTTGGTAAGTACTCTCATTCAAATGCAAACAGTATCATATAGGCCATATATATTGTCTGGTGCTGTTTGCAGCATATGGAAGCTTTTTTTTGTACTGACCTGAAAATCAGTCTCTAGAGGACAGTGTCTCAGCCTAAAAGTTTTAAATTGTAGTAGCATACATTAAAACTTAAGAAGTGCTACTTGGCTGCAGTCCAAATAAAACGGTCACATTGCAATACTAAGGTTTTATGCTAAATATAAAATACTCCTATTTATTTGACGTCTGATACAATACATAAACAGGATAGATTTCCGTCCTTGCTGTTCGGAACTATGTTTTGAGGCAATTGTCCAGCAGAGGCATTGCATTATATTAACGGGATCCACTTGCTCCCAGACCATACATTCAGTAAATAAATACACAGTAGCTGCAGCAGGATGTATATACAAAATTTTGCTTTTCATTGTAGTATGCCCATAGCTAGTTATTTTTTCACTGCGTTGCTGTCTTTGTACTCCAGATAAGAGACTGAGTTCTGTAAAGTGTGTAGTCTTAAGTTTATGTATCTGTATCTTGCTGAGTGTGATACAGCATCCCAGAAGTTCATTTTTGGTGGCTTTAGGCAAAGATTCTTATGCTGGCTTTTGCTAACTATGTATGTTCAGTAGTAGGGAGAGGAATGTGAGGGGTTAATGCTGACTTGTAAAAGAACAGATGAAGATGAAATGCTTTAATAAGAATGCAGCAAGTATAGCAAATTATTATTGTTTCCCTTGTATCAAACTTTGTGGTTCAATTAATAACAGTTATGCTGTTATTCAAATTAATAAGTTACAGTAACATAAGCAGTTACGCTGAGCAATGTAAAATACTTACACAGTCTTTGAAGACCATACTTTGCCTTGTATTGTACTGTTGTTGTTCTTAAAACAGGAGTAAAAAAGGCAAATTGTCACTTATTTGTGGAAAATTCTGAGGGTTTCTATAAATAAATTAATTTACTGGAATTTTCTCTGTTACTGTAGCTTAATTGTTAACAGTAAATTGGCAAAGACAAAGGATTAATTATATTTTATAAACAAAATATTCTCAAAGTGAAGCATCTAGAGGAGTACATTGTTCTTCACATAAAAGGAATGTATATTAACAATGGGAAAACCCCACATTTTTGCTGAATTTTTGCCCATATCCTGTGAAAAGTGTCATACAGAAGTTCCTTGTATTCAGTCAAGCAGTGATTGAATAATAGTGAAATGACAAAATTATGCCACACCTGCTCTGCAGTTTTTTATTCTGGACATGCAGTTACAGTTTGCTTCAGTTTTACTTCCCTTGACAATAAGCAATTCCAGACCCTTGATATTTCTGCCTCACGTACTACCAGTAATATTGTGCTTCCTTGCTCCTCTTCTGTTTCTAATCTTGCACTAAGAGTGATATTGGATATTAAATACTACATTTTCATTATTTCACCTTAAACTTGTGTCCCTTCTGAATTAAAACCTTGCTAAGAAAGGTTTATAGTTCATGGTGAGTGATTTTTGAAGCCATTCAGTATTTGTATCAGTTTGAATGGTTGCCTCCATCACCACACAAACCTGTAATGAGCAGCCATGTAGATCTTTTAGAATTATCTTGGTTAAAATAAACGATGGCGAGGAAGTGGCATGACTTCTGTTGAGGTCTCACTTGGAATGTGGTGAAAATGGCACGTACTGGTTCAGCTGGGCGTTTTCTTGGTGGATTTGCCTGTTGAAATAATGTACAACTATTTTATGTCCTTTGTCAGACTGGTTAAGTGTTACTTTTGAATCTGCTAAGATGTCTTGACAAACTCCTTTGTCTCCCACAGTTACTGAGCAAAGACACGTTTGGGAGCCCACTAATTCAAGATGTCAGTGGTTCCAGTAGCTGCCTGCTGTCTAGGAGTGGTAGTTCTCCTGGTTTGTTCTCTTGACTGAGTTAAGAAGAATGTGAGTGGCATGTTCACAGAGCACCTTATAAAAGTCTGTGATGGTGGTTCATTAACTAAATCTCTTACTTAAAAATACAGATTTGATTCAGTGGTATATGTTGTCAAGTAAAGAATTTGAAACCTCATTCTAGGAATGGCCTTCACAATCAGTCAGGCACTAATTTGGCGTAGCACATGTAGGAAAAGTATGCTTTAGTCTCGTGTTTCAATGGACTTCCATAATTGACAGCTTTTCTAAATCTATTTTTTGTTTTTTTCAAGTGAGAGAAGTCATCAGCTTAGTAGTAGTCATGCATAATTCCTTTTTGGATTGTAGCTGTGATAGAGAGGGGTTTATTACAATGATGTAGGTATGAAACGCTCATCAAAGACACGCCTTTAATGCCTTCTAACATACCACCAGTATTACAGTACAGTGCAAGGATGAAATACTTGTAGTGATGTAAGTTAAAAGAACAATAAAAGTACTGCAACTGGTTTTAACACTTCATTAGAAATATTGTTATATTATGTTTTGAAGGGAAAGTTGGAGAATTTATTCTCAAATGGCCTTCAATAGGATCTACATCCACTGCTGTTTTTTCAATGTTATTTGAGTGCATTTTGAGGTGGCCAGTTGTTTTATTTGTGCTCTATCAAAATACTCTGTTAGACTGCATATCAACCAGATCAGTAACTGGTGTTCCCACCTAAAGCTGGGTGGCTCTTTTTTTGTGTGTACTGTGGTGTTTGTGCAGCTGCACAGTGAGCCAGATAGGAAAAGTAATCTGTCTTGAAAATAATCTCTTTTTTTGCTTTTTCTAGGCTGTTTTCAGCAGAATCTAGTTGTACAGCTGCACAGTGAACAGATCAGCAAACAAATGTGCTGGTATCCAAAAATGGATTTGTGGGAATGGGAATGAGAGAGTGAAGCAGTGGGGGAGGGCAGGACTGTTGCTTCAAGTGCAACACCATGTTAAAATATTTTTTAAACTTCAGCCCTGGTTCTAACCAGAACAATTTGCTTCCTTTCAGTAGAAAAATGAAATATTAAAATGCAGCTGTAACTGGTTCATCTTTTAAAGTATTTCATTCTTACAAGCACTGGTTGGTATCTTAATAGGGCCTAATTGAACAGTAGAGTATTAGCACAAAAGCAAATTAGCTCTGTTATCAATTCTGTGCATTAATAGGTGTTTCATGGACCACATCCAGCTTATGTATGAAAGACTGCAAATTAGATCCTGGTGAGCAGAACTAGTACTTACAGAACTTCCAACTATTCTGAAGCTTTTATATTCTTCTGAGCTCTGAGAAGGACCCTGCACTCAGCAATTTCTTACAAGTAACTGACCCTTTGAAGAAGGCTGTCCAGGTTTTTTATGTTCAAAATAAATGCTCCTTTCTGGATAACGGAGCTGGTAGATTGCTGCTGTATTAGTTCAAGATCATTTTATTATGCTTGGGACTTGGCTTTTCAAATACTTCACAGTTCAGATTTTTAAAGAAGTATTCATGGTGTGTTCAGTTATGCATAAATGCTTTCTGTACTCCTTAAGTCTTATCTGGTATTAACTTAGCAAATAGGGCTTGGATCAATTAGTTAATGGTCTGTTCTTACAAAGTGCCCCTCCTACTGGGCTGTAGGTTTTCAAATGAATGAGTTTTTCTGAAATCCACAAACCTGTTTCCCTGAAACTGAAGAGGGAAGAAAATACAGGAGATGGGTGAGATCTTAAGTTAGAAATGGTTCATTTTAACTTTATTGATCTGTAGCATGTTTTCCTGTTTGTATGTGCAGAAGCTAATGTCAGCATAAGACTGATAAAACAGAAACAGGTTATTATTTAGTTTAAATGGCTTTCTTAAAATGTCTTTCAGTAACTACAATATATTAGTTTCACACTAATTTTTAAAAAAATATTTTACCTTAAAAATGTGTGCTAGATTAATAGGATTTTGTATTCTAGTATTTGTTAAAAACATGAAATTTTTAAAAATGTAGAGTAGGTTCTTTAGGATTTTCAGATTCCAGCCTTCTTTTTGAACCAAATATTTGTATGAAGTATTGCACAGTTTGGGATGGGGGGGAAGCTGCATACATCTCTCTTGCATGTACATTGGAGTGAATACCTCCAATATAGAAAAGAAGTTAAATTTCTAGGAATTGTAAGAAAAACTGGTTTTATGTAGTCAATAACTTTATTCCAAGAAATAATTCTCTTTTTGGTAAGAATATTGCTTTGTTGTTATTTTTAGCACCTCTTGTCTCTCTGGGTTCTCTCTTGCCTTAGCTGGAGCACGTGTTTAGTGCAACTCATAGTTGCCCATGAAATCTTGTTAAGGCACTTTACTCTGTGGCATTCGAGGTGAGTAACTTAGAGGAGTCAAAGATGTTTTTCGTAGATGAGCAGAACATTCTTCAGCGAAAACAAGGATAAGAAAGTTGAACAACAAGGGGGAGAAACTGAAATTACTTGGGAAGGAGCATGGGAAGGGAAGAAATCAGTGCATTTATATTACAAATAGGTTATTAAAATTGTTGGGAGCAGACAAGAAAAAGGGTTAGGGGGAAGAAAGTTGGGCACTTAAAATATTCTACTCAGCATTGTACACTGAAAAAATGCTGTACTGCGTGGGCTGCAAATGCTGGAATAACAGATGCGGCTTTCATTTGAGTTAGAATTTTGTATGACCACATTATTTGAATCCAAGTTTGTTGTTTTAAGTAAAGCCTAACTCTTGAACTAGTTTTCTAGTCTCAGTGAAGCAGTTGGTGATAAACAAAGATGTCCCCCCAAATCATGTTCATATTCCAGGCTTTAAGGCATAAAGTGCTACATACAAAGAACAGTTGAAATAGTAAGCACTGTGGGTAAATTTCAGAAATCCAAGGGAAATTGAATGAAAAAAGGATTTTAAAAGGAAACAAAACCAAACCCAACTCCGATCACAGGTGCCTTTGCTTAAGTAGCTGAAACACTGTAGGCAGACAGTGGTTTGCATGGAGATGTGCTGAGTTTTCCATGCAGAGAACATAATTCTGCTTATGGACTGCTCAGGTGCTTTGACCTCAAGTCTCTGTGTGTGTGGATGGTTCAATCTCTCCGCATTTGCTGGGAATGATCTCTCGCACTGCTGAGTGGGGAGGGGACAGAGAGCACTGGGCAGCACCGTGTGCCTTTCTGAAAAGCCTTCTGGTGGGACACACTTCATCTTGGCCCCAGAAAATGTACACGTTCTAATTTTGGAGCTTGGCTTGGGTGGGTTGTCCCACTGCCTGAGGTGTCAGGAAGGACTCCACTTGTCCTCGTTGCAGCTCAGGGAAACGTAGCAGGTGCTGTTATTTCAGCCGTGCCCTTTATGGGTGCTGTAGTTTCTTACCAGCCCACAGCTTGGAGTTGTTTTCCCTCCTGTCTGCCCGGGATCGCGTTCCTGCCACTCAGGAGCTGTGGAGGGGAGGAGGGAGGCAGCAGGGAATCAAACGAGTGAACGGAATTAGGCAAAGGCTGACAGCAGTAATAAGCAGAATCTTTTTCAACTTTGCTGTAGCCTTGTCCTCAGGCTGCCCTTGCATATTCTCTTGAGGGGATTTGAGAGTCTTAATGTTCCTATAATGAGATCAGCTATATACAATTTTGTGCCACTGAAGTGTATAGAACTTGGACTTCAGCTTTCCAGTATTATACACATGTGAGTACTGCCTGACAGGTTAAACATGACAGCTATTTACAGTTGCCTAGAGAATAATGAAGCTTGTTTAAAAAGAAAGAATTAACTCTTTCTGATTGTTATTTTGGAAACTTTTCATTATGGGTACATTTGTTTTTTAAGTATCTGTTCTGTAACAAGATTTGCAATAGAAGATAGAGAATATTATACAATAGAAGATCAAAAATACATTGCTAGTGTTGTTACTATTTAAACTGAAAACAGACAAGTAATTGATTTTGAAATTAGTCTGATACTGCTCAGCTCTTATTTTTCAGCAATGAGTCACAGTCATAGGTTACAAACTATTTTAACCATTAGGGAATGGAGAAAAGGTACCATTCAAAGCTGAACACCACAATTAGGGATGCATGACTAAAGTTTCCAAGTAATGTATTAGTAGCATTGTATGAGACAGTCACATGGAAAAGATCATGAGGTTGTGAAAAAAAGGATTATGAGCATGCTTTAGTCATGAATTTCCTGGTAGAGATATTTTAGTCTGGATCATGCTTGTTTAAACGAGAATAATTTAACTCTGATTGTTCTGGTTGTAGTACCGTTATGTGGCAAAGGGGGAGAAAAGGTGTCTTACCTACAAAAGTAGTATTTATTAATATATATATTAATATATGAAAATAATATTTCAGTAAATTTTGGGGATGAACTTATCATACTGAACTACTTGAAAAAGTTTATCACAGCCCTGAAATCAGTAACTGGAATGTAGGGGATTGAACTGGAGGCAAACCATGGTCATTCCGGAGTGATGACTGAACATCAGTTGTTTATAAAAATAAACCACTAATGTACAATGAGTAGCCATTGACCTGTCTGATGTCCGTGGAATCAGTTTAGATGTAGATGCCTCCGTTTGACAGATATTCTTCTGGGCTTATATTTTTAAATGGGACAGTATTGCAAAAGAGAGTTTTGGTTTTTTAAAACATTTTTGTAAGTGTTTGAAGCTCCAGTGAAAAGTGAATTTTCGTATTTTGGATTTGTAGAGGTTAACAGAGGAAGGTCTTCTGTGTTGACACATCTGTTTGCCATATAAAGTCCTTAGAAGGCAGCGCCTTCCTTTTCTCTGCCAACCTGTTACAAGTATAGGAGCTTCGAAAAGATCTTGTGGGGGTGTGTGTGTGTGTACACAATAATGTAGTTACAAGCGCTTAAGCACAAAACAGAAAGCTGGTATTTTAGCAGAATAAGATGGACTTTAAGTGTTCGTGGTTTGCTGCAGAGCACTTTCCTGGCCGATTTCACAAAGCACATTTTAGTGAGCAGCTGTGGGGGGCTTGGGAAGGACAACCAAATTTCTCCTGTCTTGTGTGAAAGTCATTGGCACTTCAGGATGCACTGACCAGGTCACTCGTGTCTGTGAACGTAGGGCCAGTGGCAGCTCTAGTCAAGGTGCACATCAGGAACTAAAACCGCTGGCAGTGTTAAAAGCTTAAAGCACAGCTGGCCTGTTTCCTGTTCCCTTACATGTTTGCATTTGCTGCAGTGTAAAATGGGGAATTGTTTTCAATTCTGAACACAAGATACACTTTTGCAGCGTCTCCTTCATAACCTGGTGTTGAATTGTAAGTTTTTTACATGTAACGCTAAATTGAAAACCATGTTGTCTTGATGATACAATTTCTAAAAATCAGCACTAACTGCTTTCAGCTTGACAGTTGTCAGCAATAACAGTATTTTTTGAGTGGCATAAGCAGGTGTTTTCCATATAACCCTACTTTTAAATAGATGTCCACGTAGATCTTTGAAGTCAGTAAACCAATGTAAGTAAAAAGTACTAAAAATATGAGTTATTTTACATTGGTAATGGCCGATTTCAAAATGGGGAATTGTGCAGTGTGTGTTTAGTGGAGGCGTTTTAGCAGCACAAAAGAGAACAAATGGTGCTTGGGTTTTCAGGTATATTACTTGCCTGTCACTTCCATGAACAGGAAAATACTGCATTGTTATTTTAAAATTATTTTCATTCTTTTGTAGCTTGTGTTTCATCAAGATTTTCAATACTGTAGATTATCATAAGCATAGATGCCTCTGGAAATACGCACAAAAATGTTCTGATATGACTGACTGTAAATGTTGTTAATCTTTTTCTTATCATTGCCTCCTGTAAGTATGGTTTGTAAAACAGCATCTCTGATATGCACAGAGTCTGTCTTACTGTTGGATAAGAAAAGTACTTAAATACAATTTCTGCAGTAAAAGTACTGCAATTGCTATTCTTTTATTGCCAATATCTAAAGAGTTTTGTGAGTGATTCAGTTGGCATAAGTACTAAACTGATACGCCGTATAAATTGACATGGAGATTGCTTTAGCAGCTAAGTGCTTCCCTTTGTGTTTCTTGTAGGAAACAGAGATGAAGGTACACATGCACACAAAATTTTGCATCATTTGTTTGCTGACATTTATTTTTCATCAGTGCAATCATTGCCATGGAGATGGACATAACAGTGGTCCCAAAAAGGATCGTGTACACGACCATAATGACTATCAGATCTCAAATGAATCGTACTTCCAGAATGGAGGAACAGAATCTATGCCCAGTAAATTTTCAACGTTGGAAGCAGAAAATGAACAAAAATACTACATTGAAAAGATTTTTGATCGCTACGGTGAAAATGGAAGATTATCTTTTTTTGGCCTGGAAAAACTGTTAATAAGCCTTGGTTTGGGAGAGGTAAAAGTAGTGATGATAAATCATGATGATATTGGCCATGACCATGTTTCTCACTTGTATGCTTTGGAAGTGCAGGAAGGAAAGCATTTTCATCCTCATAACCATGCTCACAGCCACTCAGATTCAGAAAACCAGACCACGGCTGGTGTGTCTGCAAAGAGAAATCATAAATGCGACGCTGAGAGAGACGCAGTGGTGCCCTCAGTGAAGGAGGATGGCAAACACGCTCATAACCAAAGCCGCCGGCACCACCACCACCACTCGCGCCCGCACCGGCACGAGCACAATGGCACGCGCCACTCTCGCAATGATTCCGTCAGTCACAGCGACCACGCCGAGCAGAGCCATGAACCTTCCACAGAGACAAACACCACTCAGGACCAGCCAGAACGGAAACAACGGAAGCAGAAGAAGAAGCAAAAGAAGATCAGTGAGACGTCGGGAGACGCTACGTGGGATTATGCCCCGGAGCATGATCCTGGTGATCAGTACGAGCACAATCGTGTTCATAAACATGACCACGTCCATGATGCCTCTCACCTGCACGTGCACCACCACGACCACAGCAGTGACCGCTCTGCCAGCCACGGACACCAGGATGGCAGTTTGGGCAGTGCCGACGGGCACCGCCACACGAGCAAGCGAGAGGCGTCTCACAAGCAGATCAGCGTGAGGAAACATGCTCCTCATGCAGCACGTGGTCACAAGGATCATAGTGAAGATGAGCACGAGCATGAAGAGGTGAGTATGAAATGGAGAGCTGGTAAGTTGACTTTCAGTGCCGTGACATAATAATTGAATCTGCCTACCCACAATAACAGAGAGGCAGGTTTGAGACCATAGTGTAATACAGGTAGCAGAGTGACAGTGCTAGAGGTCACTGCCACAGTTCTGAGCTTTATGAGTCGGCATTTCTGCGTGCCCATCACTCACCTTTTCTCAGAGACCTATCGTCGTGCCTATTTATCTGCATGAAGTTGATCCTTAAAGCTTTCTGAGATACCCTGCTTACAGGCAAGGTTTTTTACCTTCCCAATATTCAGGAATACTGCCACCACACACACGTTTTTTGGACTTCTTTCTGAATCTGAGATCATTAACAGTTTTGAAAACTGCACAGACACTCTTTCCTAAAATACCTACCTCTTTTCAGCACACTTCTGATCTCTTTGTCCTGAGAGATGAAGAAGCAATTGCAGGTGTAGCTTCAGTAGCACTGTGCTCAATGGAAGCTCTTCTGTTTTTTCCTTCAGCATCCATTATTTCTGCAAGCACCATAAATCCCTTCCCCTTACAGTTAACTACAGATGCAGGACCTTGTGATGTCATAATTTTAAACTAGAAGGATGGAGGGAATGCTGAGTTCAAGGTTTCAAACTATGTTAAAAAATGAAACTCAAAACACAGAAGGTTGGTAGGTAAACAGAAGGGTTGAAAAACCTATTTTGGATTTACATTTTTCCACTCTTCACCTGTTGCTCTTTGTTTATTGCTTGTACTGTGTAAAGAATATGGAAACTCCTTTTCATTGACATTTATCAAAAGTTACGTAGGTGTTGGGAGACTCGAGTTTGTAGTGCAGATATTTTTACTGTTTCCTTCCCCTCATAAACCACTTAGATCAGTTTAAGATCTAAGCTCTGGTGGAACGTTTGAACCAAAGTTTCTGCTCTGTTTGTATTCTCAAATAATATGCTGCATTTTCCGTAAGTGAAAATAGATGCTTTTATATTTAATTTGTTTGTACAATTTGCTTGCAGTGCTTAAATGCTACACAGCTGCTACGGCACTACGGTGTGGAAGCCAGCTCTCTAATATCCCCTGAGCTGTTCGTGTACATGTGTCCTGCTTTGCTGTACCAGATTGAGAGAAGGCTTTGTATTGTACATTACGATGAGCTGGAAGAGTTTACGAAAAGTAAAAATGCATCAGTTGAGAATAACGATAAAACAGGTGCATCAGGTAGGTGTGTAACGTCTAAAGCTTTCCAAATTATTTTGCACTGTAAATATGAACTTCAGAGTCATAGCAGCCTGGTAGGTGGTGTCACAGCTTCTCGTAGGTAACCATGGATCAAGGAGGCACCTTTTGGGTTTGCACCTTTTCGTCTTTTTAAACTATTATTTCCAGTATTTTTTGTTTGCTTGTGGTTTGTTTTTTGTTGTTGCTGTTTTTTGTTTGGTTCCTTTTTCCCTCTATTATTGAGGCCTAACCTGTTATCATTGGGCCTGGGCATTTTGGCCTGTATTCTTCCAACATATCTTGAGATGCTGAATACTTCTAGTAGCAACACGGGCAAGGTACAGAACCTTGGAGACAAAAGCGCCTCTAGGGATGAGCAAATCCACCCACAGTTTGGATTATTGCCATCATTTAATGTATGTTATGGGTTTTTTTCTTAGTGGGACTGAGGTGGTCCATATGTTTATCTCAAAGTTGGAAAGTTGCAGTGTTACTTTGGCACTAAAATTCTTAATAAATTTGACCTGGACCTATTGATTTATGACTAGAGAACAACACTTTCATCACAGTTCATTCACTGGAAAATAAGATTTTAGGTGTTACCATTTTTATATTTTAGCAGCGATACAAATTTGTAGAATTGACATCCAGAATTTTTGGTGAACTTAAGAAATAGACATAAGCAAGTACAAGAGCATTTTAATTGCCATTTCTGACACTTCCCTTTTCTTACTTCCAGTGTCAGCTACTCTGTACTATTTCTCTCTGAGCACGTGAAAATTTTTCCATCAAAATCCTCTGTTGGCAGTTTCAATTTTTTTGTGTGTACCTTGAGTAAAACTGAGTAGACTTCTTATCTCATTGCCGTAGTTCTAAGCTAAAAATATTTTTACTACTGTTGAAGCAGTTACTTTAAGGGCAGAACTGATTGCTGTGATTTCATAACCGAATGTACTTATTCAAATACATGTTTGCCACTGCCAGCTTTCATAAATTATAATGGAACTGTTGATGTTTAGTTACATTAAAATATTAAAAATCTAAAAAACCTTGGATATAATGTCTGTGTTTTGAAAATAAAAGTAATGTAACTATTGATTAGTACGTAGGTGCTTATTAGCATGATTAGAAATAAAGCTTGAAGTAACTCCATTCTCATAGATGTTAATAACTGTTGGAAAGAATGCATTGCTGGTAATCTTTCTTAACAATTCTCAAGTCATTAAAATAATTAACTTCCTACAGATAAATCTCCTCTGCTGACACATCTGCTTTCTTGTTAGCTGCTCAGAGATTGCTGTAACCCAGATAGAGTGTGTTTTGTACAACAGCAAATTGTGGTGTAGTCTCAGTGTAGTAAGAGCTGACCCCTGCCTTATTACCAAGAGCATTGCTAGAGTAGCTCTAAGCATTTTCTGCCAATTAAAATGTTGAAACCCTATACAAAACTGTCATGCTGCACATGCTTTGAACCAGTTTAATTAGGAAGCTTCTATAGATGAGTGCTTCTTTTTAAAAGACTGCATTTTATTTCTCTGTAATGAGAAAGGGAGTTGATGAATAACTCAGCTTAAAGACCTTTAACATTTTAAGAGACTTAATTTGCAAAATTAGTGAAGCTTATTGTGAATGTTAACATGTTTTATGGCAGCTGATACCTTGAGTATAGGTAACACCTTTGCCAGTTAGTTGTAAAAATTTGGGTTCTCACTCATTGATTTGGCTCTCAAGCAGTAACCTCCAGAACAGGTCAGCTTGATTAGATAATGATAAATCATTCTTCATAACAATTTCCTGTATTCACTTGTATTAACTACAGCAAGATTTCAGTTGATATAATAATAATTGTTCCTTCTTATGGAACGAAATTAATCACAAAATAACAAATCCTAATTTGAATATGGGGAGTGTAGGAGGTGTAGGGCAGACGTCTGTCATAGACTAACTTAACCTATCGGTTGTAGGATTGTACTAAAATGAAAGCGTGTGCCCACCTGAGCTAATACAAACATTTTTAGATAGAAGTATTCACTAAAGTTAGGAGGATGCAGTCACTTTTAAAACATGAGCTTTCTGTGGTTCACTTTACTTTTAGTTAAAGTTTTCAAACAATCTTAACAGGCCAGTGCTTCTGTTCACTGATACCAGCCTGTGAGGTTTCCATTACCTCTGCTAGTGTGGTTTTCTAAAGCAAAGTAATTTAATTAACCGATGGCTAAAAACTTATGAAGCCATGTTGGGTTTTCTTCCTGTAATTTAAGATAGTTCTGTGGCATCTTCTAATAGAGGATTTTCAAGGGCTTATCCATAGAACTCAGCTTTCACAGTGTTCCTGCTGGAAGAGGGGGCACTGTCACCACTGAGGGCTCCTAAGCAACTGGAAAGGCACACGCTGCTATGAATGAAGCCCATGGAAGTCACACAAGTAAACAGGGAGCAGTTTGTTTAAAGATGGAGATTGCTTAGAGCTGTTGATTAGAAGTCATTCAGATCAGATACAAGTTGTAACTCTGCCTGTGCAGATGCCAGTGCTCCCTGGAGCTCAATCCGAGAGGGGCACAGATTCCATATTCTAATCTCATGTGCCTTATCTTAATCATGATGCCATGTTTAGGTCCTGTATCATTCGTAGGAATATTCCAACCCCTCAGAGGTGTGTCTGCCAAATCTGCTGTGATAAATGAAACTTAAGCCTTTCTGTTTTTCTCCATGTAAGGCTGTCGATCGTCTAACCTGGCACTTAGCACCAGAACGTGTCCCAACTGGGGGCAGTGTCCTGCCCAATGGCTCTGTCATTTTTATTTGGGCTGCTTGTGCATGCGTGCTTGATTGAGCATTGAGGGACAGGTCCACATACGCTGGGTTTCAGCAGAGCCTGTCAGTCCAGGGTACGTGGCTGAAGTGCTCTGAGGATCAGTCAAGGCCGTGGCAGTATTTTGGTCATCAGGGTCCTGCTTCAACTTTAGACCTACTTTTGTATTCCTGTTTTCCAGCCTGTGTTTTTCAGTTCCTCATCTGACAGCAGACTTTGCTTTATCACCAACTCTCTTTTTCTCTGGTCTCAGTACTCAAGTCTGTCAGTGCACACCTCGTACTGTCTAAAGCTTTTTCCAGTCATTTCCTCCCAGTGGATGTGGTCTTGTACACGCTGCATTTCAGTTGGACTGTTTTCTTTTGTGCAGTGTTGTGGAATGACAGCTACAGACTTCGTAAGAATGGATATCCCAAAATAAAATTTAAAGCAGCAGATGTTGTGAGTTCTGGTGTTGAACCAGACTGAGCCTGAAGCAGCCACACTTCTGTTGGCAAAGTCTTGTCAAATCTGCTCCACAGTGGGTTTGGTACAGACAGAATTCTTGGGATGTTTCACCCTGATGTTGACACTGAGCAGCTACAACATATTTGTTCCTTTTTTCTTCTCCTCTCACCCATACCCTGCCCCATTTTCCAGGGTGTTTTCCCCTACTTGTGGACACTCACAGATGCAAGGAAAGTCAGATTGTGCTCTGAAATGTGGAAATGTTAGTGGTTTTGAATCAGGAGTTGTTAACTTTAATATTAAAGTTGGCAAATTGTGTAGATGTTTTTGATTAAAAATGGAGCTAGAAAAACCCCTGGGAGAAAACCAAAGCCTTTATGCTAAAACTTTAAGAAAATGTTTTATTAGGGTGAGATGCTGACAGCAAGAGCCATGTCTCTTTGTTTATAGGATCTGGTTCTTGTGTAATTCCTTCTTTTCAATGTCATGTAGAAATTTTCACATCTTCCCTAATTAACAGGAATATGTTGGGTGTACCACATTCCATTATTGCTTCTTCTAATGGCAGCAGCAGAGATTCTCAGAAAAAATAAATGCTGCTGTTTGGTGGTAGCAAGTTGCTTTCAGCTTTTCAAGCTCTTATTGTAGCATTCGATTTTAGAGTTCCTCTGCCAAAGGTTGAGCCTTCTCATGAATAAAAATATATATGTTTCAAAGCACCAGGTGAAATAAATAGTGCCAAACTAAACACGTGACTCCAAACGGGGTGAAATATGGAATCCAGAAAAATTTTGCATCAGAACCATATTAAAAACAACTGCTAAATACACATTAGTGCTTATAGTGCCCTAGTAAGTTAAGTAGCAGAGACGGTTTTGTTCCAGTATGAAACCTTTCCTTTTGCTTTTTGTTTCATGAAGGGCTACAAAGCTAAACCTGAAACTAACAGTCAGGAAGAATTGCTGGGCTCTTTTGAGCTAGTTCCAGTATGAAACCTTTCCTTTTGCTTTTTGTTTCATGAAGGGCTACAAAGCTAAACCTGAAACTAACAGTCAGGAAGAATTGCTGGGCTCTTTTGAGCTAGTTCCAGTATGAAACCTTTCCTTTTGCTTTTTGTTTCATGAAGGGCTACAAAGCTAAACCTGAAACTAACAGTCAGGAAGAATTGCTGGGCTCTTTTGAGCTAGTTGTCTTCTGATGTCTCACTGTATTACACTGTACGGTGAATAAGCCTGTGTATTTGGTTTTTTGCTGTGAACTTCAGTACTGCCTTTATATTTTTCAGCATCTTTTAAATGAATAATCACACAACTTAGCTTAAAGGAAAGTCACCTTCTTAAGCGATTGTTGAAAGTCATTAATCAGTCTTAAAAGTTTTCCAGGTGTTGTTCTGATAACCTTTCTGTGTTCATTTCTTCCCACAGCCTGGTTTTGTGGTATCATCTCTATCACCGTCATTAGCCTGCTTTCCTTGCTAGGTGTGATCTTGGTTCCCATCATTAACCAATGGTGCTTCAAATTTCTTCTAACTTTCTTGGTAGCTCTGGCTGTAGGAACAATGAGTGGAGATGCACTGCTCCATCTCTTGCCACATGTAAGTATTGTCTCCTTACCTTTTATTCTTACTTGTAAATGAGTCTAGAATTTTCGAGGAACTGTTTGATAGTGTCAATAAAGAAATGTTCACTGATGCACGTGTAGATTGACTTGACTGTGAAGGACACCCTGAAACACTGTTGGAGACTTTCTGCTAACAAAAAGAAAGGAAATGTGTTTCCAAAAAAAAGAAAAAAGGGGGAAAAGTAGTTGTGTATTCATAGTTGAACTGATGTCACACTATTCTAAAACACTCATGAGCCCAACGAGAGTATTTTAAAGTTAGCAGTATTGCTGTCTCTTGTTTACTGATAGTTGTGTATCAGTACCACCTAAAAGTATTTCCTGGGGATTACCCTGCCTGGTTACTACATTTGGGGGAGAAAGTAACCTCTAATGTACTGAATCAAGCAATTGCCCAAGTTCCTGGGAAGGTAAGCAGCTTTTAATTCGTGATGGTGTACTGTAATTCTTGAAAGGGGAAATGCTTTCTCAAATTTTCTTACCTCAGTTGTTTAGCACAAAGACTAATATTTACACGTTTTCTTTGTATAATTCTAATACACATTTTTAGTCATGGTTTTGGGGTTTTTTTTAAGTTTATACTTCAGATCAGAATTAAGGCTGTAAGTGACTGTAATAGTTAAAAAAATCATAAGGCTTGGTTGCTAATGGGAGTGTAAGAATGGTAATTCCCTGTCACATTCCTGAGTGTTCGTGTCATATTCAGCATCATGAGAGAAAAGCTGAAGCTAGATTATCTACTCCCTCAAAAAAAAAAATTTCCCAGAGGAATTTTTTTTTTATTGATTACGGTAATGCATAGTCTGTTGAAAAACTTACATGGCAATATGTTTTGGTGTGAAGAAGAACCAAAAAAGGATGGGGGTTTCTGTTATTTTTTCTGGCCCGGTGCCATTTCAGTGTCCTGGTTGCACCAGTGGTGTCACTGTTGTTCTCCCGCCAGTCCCACGGAGGCCACAACCACAGCCACCACCACGGCCAAGGCCACGTGCACGAGCACAGGCGCTCCCACCGGCACGGCCACGCGCACGCGGCACACGCTGAGGGCTTTCTGGAGGAAAATGACCCAGTGCTCAAAGGGCTCTTGGCACTTGGAGGCATTTATGTTCTGTTCATCATTGAGCATTGTATAAGAATGTACAAGCATTACAATAAACAAAAGGTAGGTACGAAAATCGTTTGCTGTTTAAAAATGTGTTACCTAAAGTTACCTTGTGGGTGCTGAGGAACTGTCTGCGTACTCTGTGACCAAGTGCTGCTGCTCTGTGTTCTGTCTGATGTTACGGGAGGGATCCCTTTCCTAAAGAAGGTGCTTTTCTCAGCTTGGGAAAACAGTGTAGAAATCTGATGGAGGAAGCTGCAGCTTTCTGGCATTACATTTGGAGGCTGATCTAAGTAAAAGAGTTTGCAGCTCTTCCTCTAAAGCACCCTGGGTTTTTTTGCAAAAACAGGGGAAGCAGTATGGAACACCTGCTTATAGAGCCAGCAATTGTCAATTTACAAGAGATTCAGCAGCATGCTAATATCTAACAATGCCAGTGTAACAGAGGTATCCAGGTTTTCCACACCAGAAAAATACTAAAATTTTCAGACCTCCTGCTTTCTATGAATTGCCAGTCAAATTTTTTTTTTGAATTTAGAAATTGTTTTTCTAAAAATTACTGGATTTTTAGTGCTGGGGGCATTCTGTATTTATGATGGGGGGTATAAAAGGAGAGCAAGTACCCTGGGGAGTGTGAGTGTGCATGGAAATTCAGTTCTAGCTTTTGCCTTTGTCATTCAGCTTTGAGGAGAAAATTATTTTGGTGCAACTCCAACTGCTTTTCCCAAAATGACTGTGAAAACTTTTCAAGTTCTCTATTTTCACATCAGACTTGCTGTCTGAGCTGGACAGGCAGCAAAAGATTTTCTGTGATGGAGGAGTCATTTCCTAGATCTTCTGATAAAAGGATACAAACTGTCACATTGGGCATATCTTCTTTGAGATTAATTAAATAATTAAATCCCCTAGGCTGCTTCAGCAAATCCTTGGGGTCTGCTGTATGCGCTGCATATAGAGAAAAGCTTGCTGCTTTCTTAAAGGAAAATACAAGGAAGTTGCAGGAATACAAAACAAAAAAAATAAAGTTGAACAAATTACAGGAGCTGTTCTTGCTGCATGTTTGCTTTCTTGAACAAATCTAATAGCTCATGGAAGTATTTCTGGGCTGTGAGAGCAATCCTTGTCAGAATGTCCCTTCTTACTAAAGTGAAATATATCTGTGTGTGTTTGGGACTAAGATATTCTGTGGTAGGTATCTAAGAACTCCCACTGGGATAGGGTTGTTGCTGAGCCTTACAAAGATCGATATTCTGAAGTAACAGATTTCTGTTATGCCTGGTAAGAGAGAGTAGCTTAGTCTATTTAGAAGAGAATTTTGGACAGCGTTTCAGTTCCTGTTATTTCCATCAGTGTCCTTTTACAAACCAGATGTTACCTGTTTTCTGTTGCAGAGTAAGCAGAAATGGTGCAAAAAAAAACAGACTGAAGAATCACCAATTGGAAGGAAACTTTCTGATCACAAATTAAATAACAGACCTGATGCTGACTGGCTCCAGCTGAAACCCCTTGCAGGTAGGCAGTTATTGTCAGAATTTTCTCTGATTGTGAGATCCAAAGTAGGAGCAGGTTACTGGGACATGGTGTGTAGCATGTAACCTCTTGTACAGTTTTGCAGCTATTATGTAAATCATTGTAAATAAGACTTAATAGGCTTTCCCCTATTAAATCTTTTTTTATTTTGTTTTCCTTAGATCTGAGAGCACTCTGAACATTTCCTAATACGCCATACAGATGGTTCTCAGACTTCTGAAGCAGTCATGTTTTGGGTGGCTGTGGGTCTTTGGGAGTTTGTTTGTTTGTGTTCAGGGTGTGTTTTGGTTAAGCTGTGCCTGACTAGCTCAGCCCTGGCAAAAATTAGATCAAAAATGAACACCCACACAATGAATGGGGATATCTGTTCCACTTTGAAGATTCCAGCATCTGACCAGTTACAGATAAACAAAATCTGTTTCTTTCCATAAATACAACTGAGTATCCTGAATATTCCTCAAGTATCCAAAACAACTTTTGCACACTGTTCCTTCATGACAGCCTGTGAATGCTTATGCTGTGTGTAGCCAGAAGAAATGCTCTATCCCCCTTCTCACAGGGTGAGAGAAGGGCAAGGGCTTTGCTTCATAACCTTCCCATTCTGTTGCCTTGCATGGCTGCAAAATTAATTTCTTGGTGAAGAACCTATACAAATACATATTTGTACAAATTAGGTTTATTTAATTCAATTGGTTTGTAGAAGGGAGAGTTAGGACTGCAGCCTTCTCCACTCAAACAATCTCACATGGAATCTGGGGCACTGCCACAGAGCATGGAAAGTCTTTCAGCAGTGCAGGGGTTGGAACATACATTTGAAATGTCTGCATGACAGCGGAGGCTGAGCTGTGACCTGTATGGGCATGTGCAGGCAGAGCCAGGTGGGGTTTCCTGAGACATTCAGATCCCATCTACAGCTCTAAGACAGTATCATCATTCTGGCAACTCTCCTTTGCCAGTGTTGAACTATAAACTTTGTCAGTAGCAAAATTACAGACATGAGTGTAGGCTGGGCTAAAACTGGCTTTGAGTGCTATGGATACAGTGCTGCTGCCTTGTAGTGGAGACTTATATATTGTGCACTCAAATTAGTGAAAAAATGTCTCAATGAGAGACTTAGTCTTTGGATTGAATGCTGACAACAAAGTTAGTAGACTGGGATGTGTTAAAATACTTGCTTTGCTTTCCCAGAGCAGTTAAGCCTTAGTTCAGGGGTGCAGTGGTGGCTGTTAAACAGGAATTAACTCAGCCTCTCTCCCAACTGGTTCAATGTAGGAGCAGACGACTCGGTTCTGTCTGAAGATCGACTGAATGAAACTGAACTCACTGACTTGGATGGGCAGCTGGAGCCCCCTGCCAAAAACTTCCTGTCTGTAGAAGAGGACAACAACCTGCGCCACTCTCACAACGACGTCTCCCACACTGCCCAAGAGCACGAGCTGCACGATTCCGAGTATGACAGCCATGGCGAAGATAAAATGATAGCTAGAAAACACAGTCACCACTGGCATCACAAACATTCCCATCATTCCCATGGCCACTGTCATTCTGGAAAAGACCTGAAAGATACTGGGATAGCTAATATTGCTTGGATGGTAATTATGGGAGATGGCATTCACAACTTTAGTGATGGCTTAGCAATCGGTAAGCAAAAGCACTGAGTATTTCTCAACAGTTTCTCCTTACCTTTCATAACTCTGCTAATATTTGACTTATCAGTGATCACAGGTAAGGCTTCCAGTTAGCACCTGTGGTTACTGGCATTGTTCAGTCTCCTGCAGAGCAGAAATTAAAAGGCTGTCAATTGTAATAGTTTCCCCTTTGTTAATATTCTGTGCTATTTCCACCAAAAGTATTGTATCAGTAGCAGTGACAGTCACAATCTCTGCCGAGGAGAGATTGGTGCAGACAAACCTTGGGATTTATGGAGCACAGTAATCCACGTTTCTTGTTTTGGTGTTAGTTGCCTTAGAATTATAAATAAATGCCTTTCAGTCTTATTTAGAATGATATTTATTAACGGTAATAGTAATACTATTACTATTATTGTTAATACACAGAATTATACAGTACTTGTAAATAAAAATACACTGTGAGTCAGGTTACAGAAATAACATTTTAAAAATATTACTTAGGATAATTTAATTTTTGTTTAAGCAAAATACAGTTTTGGCTCATGGTCAGTATAGATTTATTTCTAGCCAAGTGCAGAAGAAATTGAAGTGCCAAATGGATTTTATTTGGTTTATTAAATCAACTTTGAATCACACAATGGTCTAAAGGTGATTTGAGTTGTAAAGTGTATTAATTTGGATATACAACTCCACATGATGGTGAGAGGACTGAAATGCATGCTTTTGATTTTTTACTAAGGTAGCTGCTTAAGAGTATGCAGGGTTCTGAACTAATGGCAGAAGGGACACACCCATTTTGAAGGATGGGGGATAAGCTATTTATCAGGGTCTCTAGTTAGCAATGGAATGGAATCTACTACAGTTTCTCCACTTCCTTCAGACAATTTCTAGAGAAACTAAACTCCTTAAAAATTAACTTGCTGCTTCATTTTCACATTAAACAGGTAAGACATTTAGACAATGGCTTCTAAGGCCTAAAACAATTACCACGCCTTCTGTTGAGAACTTCACAGTATTGAAAGTCCATTTCTAAATATTCCTTTGTCAACCCCAAACAGCTGAATCTGTGCTAAAATGTAGATTTTAGAAAAGCATATTCATATTTTTAATATATCAAACTATGAGGAATCCAGAGGAAAGTTACATTTCCTCTCTGTCTTCAGATTGTATCTTCTCTTTCTGCCTTATGCTGCCTGTTTTGACTGCTCACTGCAGGCTCTTTTTGTGCTTTTCTCTGCTACAGTACAGAAATTTAATACCAGTTTTCTCATCTCAGAATTATTTAAGGTACGAACTTAAAGTTGATTGAATTAAATTAGCTTATGCAAAAGTACTGAAAGATATTTATGGCAATGTTTTTATCCTTATTATTTTCCAGGTCTGGCTTACTAATATTGCTGATATATCTTCTAAAAATAAGTAGAAAGGAGCTAGAGAGGTTATGGGTTAAATATTAGTTTGGATTTCCAAGCTGGAAAGGAGAGAGCCAGACTCTTGCTCATGTGCATTCCTGACTGCCCTCATGTACTTGAGAGTTCCTAAAAGTGTAAGAGTGGCGATATTTAGCTTGTTGCCTTCATGTCTCAGTTTTGGCCAGTTGTGTTCTCTCCAGGGTTTGTCTTTCAGATAAATGAGTAATAAAGCCTGCAGTGGTAATGCACATCCAGGGTACTTCCAGTATTTCCCTTTTATGTAGGGACAGGACACAGACATACTGAAAAATATTAGTGTGCATTCTAACAGAAGGGTGTCAGCTCTGCAAAGTTGATTGATTTTCTGACCTGAAAATAGTGAAATATCATTTTAATTTTTTTTCTTTTCTTTTTCTAGGAGCAGCTTTTAGTGCTGGACTGACAGGGGGAATTAGTACATCTATAGCAGTATTTTGTCACGAGCTTCCCCATGAATTAGGTAACTTAAGTCTAGAAACTCTGTGTTCCATCTGTACAAAATCCTTATCTAAAAGCTGTTGTGATACCGTGATAAGCACAGTGCAGTGCAGAAGCTGCAGGGGTGACCAGAACTTCAGAGGGTGAGGGAGAAATACTGCTTCAGAGTAGGTACTGCTACAGGATTATATTGGCAGTGTCTAGTTACAGCAGTTCTGTGAAGCTTTTTGGGATGTTTTAAAAATGTTCTTAGGAGCATGCATTTTACATAGCTCTGCATTTTACAGAGTTTCACACTACTCTGTGTGGCATTTTCTTACACAAAGTTAAGTCACATAAGTAAACACAGCTTTTTGTAAGTAAAATTCTGTGTGGGGACTCCTCAGAAGAGGCTTTGTACCAATTGTGGCCAAGTTCAGTAGGTGTGGCCATTTAGGGTAAAGCCTGTATGCACGTTACCAGTGCCTTTGATCCTTCCCCCTAATTGCAGCATTTCTTCTGGAGGGAGCTAACCATGGTGAAACCTGTTGTTTTCACATTGCATGAAAATTTAGTGCACCAGACTTAAAAAAGAGCAGCCAGAGAGAGGAGGAATCTTCTGTTTTGCCACTGATGTGAAGTTGTGCTAGATTGAACTACGTCTGTACTCACAGCTTGCTCACTTGAAGAGCTGCTGGCTCTGAATGATCAAAAGTGAGGTAAAATGAGTACTTCAAAACCCTTAGAGGTGATGAGGGGAAGCATTTTATATAGGCAGCTCCTGAGCTACAGGTAAATAGTGGGCACAGGTGGGGAATAATAGAGCAGATGTTGGTGGTTTGACACCTGTGCTGTACAATCGTTCAGTGAAGCTGCTGCAGTATATAAAGCATTGCACTGTATATTACAGTGCTTAGAACTCGACAGCAAAACGTGATGAAATTAACCTTGTATACAGGGTGAGTAGTTCACTCTACCTATTTTTTCATTTTTTTGTTTTATGTTTTGATTCTAATTTTTGATTGTAGATGAGGCAATTAATTTCAAGCACATGACATGAGAATATTACGCTAATTGCCCTTATGTCTGTACGTCATCTTACACTTCTCACATTCAAAAGAATTCAGTTTGAATTGAGTAAAACTGTTAGAGCTGATTACAAGACTGAAGTAGATTTTTATAGAATATCTACCTTTAGCACCTATTTTAGCAGAGCTGTCCTGAATTCAGAATAAAACACATTAACCTGGCATGTCTTTAACCAGAAAACTGATTCAGTGTGGATGTGAAGTCATTTTTTCTGAATGTAACTCTTCCTAGTGCTCAAATTCAAATTCATTGTCTCCTTCTGTGGGGACAAATGCCTCATTATCCTCTTCCTGGATTTGCATAATGAGGTGTATCTAGCTAAGGGGAATTTTCACAGGTATTGATCCAAACTAAGCCTCTGGTTTTACGGGCCATGAAGAACTTCTGAGAAGTAAAGATGAGTGTGCGCCACACAGCTGTATTCTCTGTGGGAAGAGCAGATGAGACTCCTCCGTTCACCCTTCACAGTTAATCACTGCTACCTTTCTGACAATCAGCATGATGAACGGGCACCTTTAAATCATATTTTAATCAAGGAATCGCTGCACATAAGTACAGTTCTCCCAAGGCAGTCAGTTCCTGTGGCTCAGTCTGCCTCTGCCCCCTGCAGCAGAATTGTTACTTTGGTGGGGCAGTGCCTGGAGGCCGATTCTCCTTGCTCGGAGCAGCGCTGACGCCGAGCCCGTGTTGTGTCCCACAGGTGACTTTGCGGTGCTGCTGAAGGCAGGGATGACGGTGAAGCAGGCCATCGTGTACAACCTGCTGTCAGCCATGATGGCCTACATCGGGATGTTCATCGGCACGGCCGTGGGGCAGTACGCCAACAACATCACCCTCTGGATCTTCGCCGTCACCGCCGGCATGTTCCTCTACGTGGCCCTGGTCGACATGGTACGGCCGGGTGGGGCTGGGGCTGGGGGCATTCTGGGTGGGAAACCTGGGACTTCTGTGGCTGCTGCACTTCAGTCTGGTGTTCAGCTTTATTCTTCACTGAGGTTTAATCATCATGTCTTCAGTTCTGGAAAGTTGAGTCTGAACTTTTACCGTGAGCAGCTGGTAATGCAGAGTTGGTGTGGTGAGTAGCTCTTAAAAAAATTACATGGTGGAAAAATGCTGCTCCTTCAAGAACATACAGGTGCATTATCCTTAGTGTGTGTACACCATAGAGCCAGACCCTTCAGGCAGCAATACTGCTGTGCATTACTACACGTTACCAGTCCATATTCAGTCCTGACTTCTCTCCTCTAAGCTGCTTCAGAACTTCATTTAAATAAGGCAGTTTTCTCCCTTCTTGTCTTTCCCAGCCCAAAGGTGATGAGATCATTTTTCACTTTTGTAATGCTCTCTACTTCATTATGGAGACTAACTTGTAAATATGCTGTTGTTATAAAGTCACTCTATAATCTATTAATAGGTAAGTAAGTCCTTTTCAGGGCCTGCTAAATTGTTAAATAGAATCTCTGGGTAGAGTGATCCTTCTTGCAACTTTGAGTGTTCTGTAGTAGCCTATAATGCCTGAAATATCACTTGCTTGTAAGCTCTGTGTCTGATACTTATCTCCTGTACTGACTTTGACTGAAGATGTCATGTATAAAGGAAGGCAGTATTTTCCTTCATTTCTTTTTCTTTCCCTTGGCCATCGCAGTAGTAACCAAATAGTCAAAGCCCCGTGGTCTGACTCAACAAGAGCAGGAAAGCTTCTGCAAGAGACACTTGAAACTAAACCAGAGTTTTGGCTTAGTGTTTCCATAATCAGCCTCCTTCTCAAAGACCTCATTACCCAGCACACCATAAGAATGGATTTTGATTCCTCCCTAGCTGTGAGCAGAGGTTCACAGAGGTGCAGTTTTCTATCCATTCCTTACACCAGCCCACTGAGAATGAGCCTTTTGGCATTTTTGCATCTGACTGACCTGAAGTTTGTCTAATTACATGAGTTTTAATAATAAGGATATTCCTCTCCAGTACAACCTAAACTCAGATGTTTCAAAATCTTCAGGCTTTCCATGTTCTTTCATGAAATTTCATTTGGTGATAACTTAGAAGAGTAATCATAATAGCCTCCTTCCTGACACTCCTGTTTTGGTTGGAATGGGTACATTGAATAGTCCAACTTGAATAATTTCATCTTAATAGGAAACAAATTTATCTGGTGCAGTTTTTGTTCCTTTTATCTCTAGTACTGACACTATAAGCTTTCAACAGCTAAAGGGTGTTACGGTTTTTTTTAATTGACAGGACCGTTCTTTATATGGTCCCTGAAATTGGTCACATCAGTAGCCAATAAAGCAGAAAGTTTAGTAGTCCTTAGACACGCTGTCAAACGAAATATCCAGCAGTGTTAAAGCCCATTATAGTAATGCTAAGGTGAAGCCCATTATTCTTAATGACTTAACAGAATTTTGTAATTTGGAGTAGTGCTTGCTGTTGAGCTGCCTCGTCCAGTGTAAATGTGATAACCATTTAAACATTTTTCACACCAACTGGGGGAGTGGGTCGTGGTTTTGTTTTTTGAGGGTTTGGGGGTTTTTTTGTTGGTTTTTTTTTAATATTTAAATAATGGGTCAAATTAATTATCAGGTTTATGTATCTTTTAGAAATACAGTAATACAAGATGAGATGGTTTGGGTTTTTATATATATATATATATTTGGGTTTTTAGCATCTTTGATGCTCTTGTCTGTTGGGCAGTATTCAGGTTCTTGGAATAACCAAAACTATCCTAGCCGACCTAATGAAGAGCAATAGTTCTCATTTTCTTCTGTATCATCATTTTCTGTACTAAGTGGGTCTTGAAGGAATTCCTGTAAGAATTCCTTCCTTGAAGGAGTTACTGTAAGAGACTTAAAGATCACAAGTGCCTCAAACACTGTTAAATCACTGAAGGACTTTGCTCACTGTAGCAAACTGTGCAAAGAACCAACTGGTCTGCCACCACAGAATCCCACCCCGTTGAGGATAGTCCTGACTTGAGATAAGGTAAAGGTGGGACTATTGTCCAATTATCTCAAGGCTAAGGAGAAGTAAGCAAGGCTAGGGGGGAGGAGTATACCAACTCGGCAAACCAGCTCTGCAGCTCTGCTGAAAATGAGCTCTGGCTGGGCCCACCAGGGGGAGACCACAGCCCAGCACTCCAGATGACAGGCACCGACTCAAAGGAGGAGAGAGACAGAGATGGGACTAATCAGCATTGGAAGTGAGGGAACCATTTACCCAAGAGAATAAGAGAACTGTGTAGCCAATGAGCATCGAGCCTTTGTCCGCTAAAATGCGTAAATGGTGAGAAGTTTTGAGTGACCTCAGGACACCCACCCCAGGGAAGCCAGGGTGAAGAGGACAAGGGGGACACCGGCTGGATCCATGGGTGGTGACTATCTTCTGCTTCATCTTTTCTCTCACTCTCTTTCCTTCTCCTCTCCCTCCTCTCTTTCCTATTTTTCTCTCTCCCTACCTCATATTTGCAGTTAAATAAAATCCTGACTCTAGACTTCAGCGTATGGTCTCATATGCACCTTAATTCAGGCAGAAGCATCTTTCAAAAATCTTAACATTTACCTCCTGCTTTCTTGAATTAATTTCCTTGTAAATATGTTACTTCTGTTCTATGTGGATGGTTCTATGTGGATGGCTTTGTAAAACACAAAGTTTTATTTTTGCATCTTCCAAGAGCACTACTCTTAGTTGCTTTTGTCAGTACTCGGCCTTTTCCTCATAGGTGAGGAATATGAGGAATGTCCAGAACTTTCACAAGTTATTATATCTGCACATAAAATTTCTCTTGAATTGCTTGTAGCTATCATTCCCATATTTAAAAGGGATGTGTATGCGAATATGTGTAAGCGTCTAACATGACACATGAATGGCTAAGTTAATCAAAGTCATATGTTTATTTGAGGATAACTTAAATTCTTTTACTCAATTAAAATTAAAAGAGCGGAACTTTAAGAATGTTGGGCTGCTCCTTATCTTAAGGACCTTAATGTTCAATTACGTGGATGATCCAGTAAAAGTTTAAGAAAAAAAGAAGTCCAAAGAAAAGGCATTTTTAGTTTGTTTTGTAAATACGTCACGTGATCATGTTTTTATTGAATTGAATGGTTCTGTAGAGTTTAAGCTGTGTCTTAGTGTATTGGTTTTATATCTGAACCCTGGAGTGTTTATTCTTGGCAATATCATCTTCTAAACTTATCCGTGTATAAATGGAATAGAGTTAAAATAACTTTCTAAATTGTTTTGTATCTTTTAGCTTCCAGAAATGCTTCATGGAGATGGAGACCATGAAGAGCACGGTTACTGTCCTGTGGGGCAGTTCATTCTTCAGAATCTCGGCCTGCTGCTTGGGTTTGCCATCATGCTGGTGATTGCCCTCTATGAAGACAAAATTGTGCTTGACATCCAGTTTTGACCTAATGCTGGTAATCACTGTGGCTCCAGTCTGTTGCTGCCTGGCTTTGAGTCTGCACTGTGTCTCTGTGTGCACGTTGCTCAGAGGACGCGTGGTGCTTGCCCTGCTTACACAAGGACAGGAGATTCCTTTCTGCCTAGAGTAGCTTCTGCTTTTCTCTAATCCCATCAGATGAGCTTATCCAACAGAACTCCTAAACTCGAGTGAGCGACGTTTAGGAAACCCTAAATATGAGAAATAGGGGCCAAGGTCAGGGTGCTCTATAAGGAGCACTGCTTGCTTAAGAAAGAAGAAGTACAGGGAATGATCTTCTCATCCAGGAAAATACCATTCGGTTCGTGCACTGGACAGAACCCAGATGTTCATTTGAAACTCACACCTGTGCAAGGAACCCAAGGAAGCTTTTAGTGCCACGTGAGTCTTGAGTGGCGCATAGGTGTCTATGTGTGTAAAGATCTATACAGATGTATACAGATGTGCACTTATAACACGTGTGTGTGCACCTCAGTATATACATATATATTAATCCTGTGCTGATTTTTCTGCATAGTGGTGACTTGAAGTATTCAGTCTTAGAGCAGGACATGATTGGAAACCACTGTACTGGCTTAAATTTTTAAAAAGAAACCCCAAGCCTAAACACTGTTAAAATTCTTAGAAGCTGTGTTAAGCTGCACTCCATCATTCCAAAGCTCCTGTGTAAGAATGCAGCCTGTTGCCATGTACTCTGCAAAGTGTAACTTCTGTCAGGGGTCAGTTTGATGATGTTTTTCCCAACTGAGATTTATTTGATGTTTGTTCCTTGATATTAGTAGGAAAAGGCAAAATGCAGTAGAATTAGTGTTAGCTTGGGGAAATCCCTGACCTTGGAGTTATTGAGCTGTTTCTGGTTCTTTCTTACAGACGCTAAACATGTATTGTGTGCCACTTGCAGCATAAACTACTGAAGAATTGTGGCTGTGAATTTGTGCAAACTCTTTTAACAAGAAAATCCATGTGGGAATTTCTCCATTTTTTTAAACGATTATTTTGGACTGTTCTCTTCATGTTAAAACAAACCAAGGTGCAAGATGCTAGTTCCTGCAGCTGGACACAAGGGTTAAATTGTGCTCTGTGTATGTTGTACTGGTAGGATATTTATGATACTGTAACAGCGGATCAAATCTGTTCCTACAATGCCTTGATATCAGACGTTGTGACACCAGCCATTTCTGGCAGTACAGAGTATGTAAGAAGATTTCTACTTCCAGTATAAAGGAGTTCATTTCTATGATATTTTTTTACAATTTTGGTATTCAAATCAGATTATTAAACAGCAGATGTGGTAGAACCATGGTATGTGTCATTTGGAAGAATTTGGGCCTTAACTTGCTGGGACCAGCTGTCCTAGATCAGATTGTGCTGACAGGCATATATTGCCAGACATGAGTGATTTCTTCTTGTACCCATCTCCTTAAAAAAAAAAAAAAATAAAATTGTGAGTTTGTGGGGAGTGCAAGTTGATTCTGTAGTACCAGTCCTAAGCATGGTAGTAGCTTTTTTTTAAACCATCCAGTTCGTCTCTCTTCTGTGTATGCCAGGTAAAAGCTGTACTTTGACTATGTGCTGTAAGTTTTAAAGTTGGGTCTGCTTGGTGCCAGTGTAGCTGCTAAAAACGCTAATCCTAACGCCTTTAATGAGAGCCAGTGGGTATCTGCATTCCATTTCACGTTCCTGTGTTTCCTGTGGCCCTTTACTTTGGAAGCTTCATTGGTCAGTTTAGCTTTTACTGAGAGCAGCTCATGTGTTTTAAAAGTCTCAGTTGGTTGCCAGTATTTCTTCCTAATGCAGTATCAGGAAACAGTATTAAGGGTCCATTTCAAAGAAGGGTGCAGTTTCTTCAGTGAAGAAGCCAAAAGCCCAGAGTTCAGGCACGTAGCCATTCGATGTTCTGAACTCAGGATTTCTTTTTTCCTCCTTGAACATGTTTACTGTAGAACCCTGATTAGCAAACACACTGTTGTTAGCTTCAGATTGCTGAATTTCTGCAGTGTAAAGCTCCTGGATGACATTTTTGCGTAGTGCCCATGTTAGGTCAATGAGACAAAACTTCCTGGATACCTTCTGAGGATCTGAGTTGAAACAATCTGTTTCTGATGTATTAAACTGACTGAGTTTTTCTTTTCTGTTAATTCTGTCTAGCATAAGGGAGTCATTATGCAGCTGAACTGATGTTTTGTCAAATCATTTTTTAAGGTTTATTTCTCTTAATTCTTTTCAAGTGAAGATTTCTGTATTTCCGGTAGTATATTTACTGTTGTATTAGTTAGAATGGGGTTATAGCTTAATACACTGCCTCTGTAGGAAAATAGTTCACTTCCTTCCAAGACCATCTTCAGACAAGGGAAAAACATGGTCCTTGAAGGTAGGTACTGTATTTTTCATGGAATATAGATTTTTTGCTTTTATTTTCTAGTATTTATTGCAAATGTAACAGAGCAGTGTAACAGCTGTGACTTCTCTTATGTTTCCACCAGTATTGAATTCCAGATGATTCTAATGTACACTTTTGAGTCATGTTACAGACAATCTGAATTCCACTACATTTCTACTTGGCTTCAACATTCCATTTTGCTTGAATCCAGAGTCTCATTTAACTTGTTGGAGGGCATAAATGTTACTTGTATATTACAATGCTGTCACTGTGTGACATCCCATGTGAATTCTGATGTAAATCACATTGCACTCAATCTGCTGTGATTATGCTTAGAAAATGTTGTAGTTGCTAGATGCAGTGTGATTATTTTTATTTTTTTCTTTCCTCTCCCCATTAACAACTGAGTCTATGGTTTGACATGTGATAATGGTCCAATAAGATAACTTGCTGAGCTGTTGTTTTTTTTGTTACAACTAAATCATTTTTTAAAAATTTTATAAAGCTGGAAATTATCAAATGCTGTTTTGTTCATTGTCAACAGTGTTGTGTTCATTTTATGTATGTTCCTTATACATAAGGAGCCTTCAGAAAATAAAAAAATTATTCAAGGAGCAGATATTTTTGTTGGGTTTTATAAGGTTTGATTACTTTTGTGTTTTAGTATTCTGTCTCAAATGCAACATTGTAAAAAACCTTGAGTAAGACTCACTCATCCATAGTCCTGCAATTCTGCCTTTCAGGATGCTGTTTACCACTTCTTTTAGTTCAGCAGACATCACTACAAGCCCCTGAAAGAAATTCTGAAAAGGAAGGTGTCAAAATACTTTGCTTAACAGGGTTGCTTAAACAATTAAAAACCAATATAAATGCTCTGTCCAACAGATGTTACAAACTTCTAGGTCAGTCAGGTAGGAGCAATACTGAAAACAAGAATAGTGGATTGGGGGATTTCATGGGCAGTTACTGCAATGTGGCTGATCCTGCAGTCATTGGATTGCCCGGGGAAAATGTCCGTAGCCTCTTATGGAGAAAGCTGCCCATACTGGGAAATTCTCACTCCCATCCTTCAGAAATACGGTCTTCCCAGAGCACGTTCAAGTTTTACTGACTGTAAACCCTCTTCACTTCTTGTTTCACATTCTGTGGCATTGCTGCAAGTGCCTTACTCTAAAGCAGCAGAATTCCTTCTATTACTTCAGTAGAAGTTATTAGCTTAGAACTAACAAAATCCAGCTGCCTACAGATGTGTCTTTTTTTCTTTCTGTAGACTGTACCTGGCTTACAAACTGGACTAGAACTGGCCAAGGGGTTGAAAAGTGTTAGAAGCTGGAGGAAGTAGGAGATACATAAACTGACTGTACAGTCACAAAGTGTTTCCTCAGGAAGACAGAAAAAATAGAAACCTGAAACAAAGCCTTAAAATGTTCTTAAGTGGAAAAGTAATTTCACCAGAATGGAGATACAACACAAAAAAATACAGTAAAAACTCATGAGGGAATGTGAACATACTAACATGGATATACAGCAGAAGGTTAGGGTAAGATGGTGTGTGGCTTTACATAGCTGTGTAGGAAGAATGTTGTCAAATAACAGTTGTGTTCCTGACTGATCCTTGGTAGTATCAGCATTTTCAGTCATTCCGAAGATCTCTGGGAAAGGATTCTGTAGAAATGTTTTTGTATATTCAGTACAGCTTTGGTACTGAAAAAAGGTGGGGGAAAAAATAGACTGAAAAGATGCAGAAGCAGCCAGCCAGCCCACGAGAGGCCGCCAGCTGTACCTCAAACCCACTACAGGCTTTCCTAGTGTGATGAATAGGGTGTGTAAGATACAAGAGGCAATACCGGGGTGCACTGTGCCGCACAAATTCCTTTGCTCCATCCTCTTGCCCTCAAATCAAGATTGGCTTTGCTTAACTAATTTCTGAAAAATTCTGGCAGCTGATGAAAATTCTGTTAAAATGAGATACCAAGTATAAGGGGCCCCTCTCTGGGCCCACTGCTTGCCAAGTGTCTGAAGTGATGACTGACACAACTCCTGTGTGATCAGTTAAGCTGGTTACTGTGGCCTTTCTACCTCCAGTAGATACAATGAACTATTTCTGCTATGCCTATTTTAAAGTGCTTTTAACTTCACCGGGCTGTGTTTCTCACTTACTGTCCCCTGAGTGCTGACTCACACGGAGCAGTCAATTTAGATGACAGTAATTGGGTGGTGTTTACATAATGTCCCTTTCTTAGAAGTCACTGAAAGAAGGCCTGGTAGAAGGTGAGATTAAGCCACCAAAGCAAACAGTGACTGAGTAAACACTGAGACACACATCAATTTCAGTAAAGATACATCAACATTTTAATATTTTTTTTAAATAAGCTGTTGGTAATTCTGTTGTTCTGAGATACTTACATCTCCTTCAAGAGAGGCAAAATAAACACTACTTGGATCAAGTATATAATTGACATTTGTAATGGATTTCTGAGGAGAATAACATGTTCAGAACACTTACAGAGCCAGTCCCAGTCCTCAGTGCCTCTGGCATCATAATTGCATTCCCCAGTCACACAGTGAGGAGCATCAGCTGGCACCTCCTGCAGGAAACCAGGACAGTGATCTGAGCAGCAGCCTCACACTTCCCTGGGCAGCCGTATCAGTATCACTGTAATTCACTTGGAAGGTAGCCAGAATTCTCACTGGAAAGTTTAAAAGCTGTTAATTACTTCGGCTAGTTCATGCTTGAACCATTTGATCTCCAGCCCTTCAAATACTTTTTAATAATCATCCGTCAAGTCACCCAGCCATTGCTGCTTTTGAAGAATAATAGCACCAAAAATTTCTATAGTAATGCAGCTGAAACTGCCCGAATACAAGTTTATGGAAAACTTCTCCAAAACTATCTCTAGTTGTTTGGCATCTTTCTAAAATAAACGTATGCTGTCACAAGGCCATAGCTGTGCTCATAATTTTTTTATTTATTTATTTTTTTTAGAAAATAAAATCAAACATGCTTAAAATCTTGAGGCTGGGAGAAGCTGGACTCCTCTTAGGTGCATAAAAACAAAAAATTATGAGTGATAACAGAAAATTATTTGCAGGAAGGCAAGAGTGGGTGATACACTGAGAACTGGGATAAAGCAAAACTGTCCAATAAAGTACCAAGAAATGTTTACTACATAAAAATTATTGTCTTTCAGGGGAAGAAAAAAGGTTCCCTCCTTGCTAGGAACTATATTTGTTATTCGCTCAGAACCTTTGGTCATGTAATAGGAGGACATCCCACTCAACCCACCCACCACCCCCGCTCAGCTTCAGGAAAGAGACACCTCCATGATGTTGCTTGAATCACTTCCTATTAACCACATTACTGCTTGAATTTGCCTGTTGACTACATTAACAGCCAAAATCACTCCAGGCTGACAGTGAAAGTAGCACCCCTGTTCCTGCCCATCCAAAACTTCAGCAGATTTTGGCCACGCTGGGCTGCTTAGGAAGCTGCGACATAAAGAAGTGCCATGTATTGCTGGCAGATTCCAGGGAGGCTGCTATGGAGAACACCCACCTCTGCAAACAGGGAAGGAAACGCCCTCTGCCAGAGTTCCTCAGATGGATCCCGGCTGGTTCCACTCTGCAGCAGTCCAGGGGCTGGTCTCGTCCCTGTCACTGAATAAATCAGAGACAGCCACCAGGGGTGCCGGTAGGACACTTCACACCTTGCAGGAGCAGGTCTTTTTTTCCTGTCCCGCACAGTGGTGCTGTCTTTGAGCCACTCAGACGCCGGCTTCTCCTGCTCACACACTTCGGGAGTCAGAGGAAACCTTTCCTTGACAAACAAAGGCCTTCAGCAGGAGGTCATTAAATGGTCATGAGCATCAGTTCCAAAGAGTCTCTTAAACCTCAAAGCAATTTTATTTTTTAAAGCTATTTATTCATGTATACCTAATTAATATACATTACAAACAATTGTATGTATGAGACCATGAACCTATACATTTTTTAACGCCATTGTATTATAAAATATTGCTCACACAATATTTTAGCTTTTTTTTTATCCTTACCAAGATAAATTTCTGACCTTTACACAAAGACATTGGGTAGAAATGTTTGGTTTGGTTTTCAATTGAGACCATTTAGCTAAATATACAACCTCATTTAGATGATCTACATTAGTTATAGAAAAATAATGCAAAATAATATAAAATGTGATTGCAAACATACATCCAATTATAAAAACAGTGGATAGGTTTTCCCAGTCTTACCTTTTTTAAAAAAAAAACAAACCTGGAGACCTGTGTTATTAATGCCATAGCAACGCATTTCAAATGATGAAGTATGAGACAAGCAAGAAAATAAAAAATAAATTTACACCACTGTTGCCAGTAATTGAACCTTGCAGTGGAAGACAACTATTTAATTTCTGAGGCTTCTTCCTCCCAGATCATATACACACATTCATCAGGGTCTGCTTTAACTGATTTACAGAGGTGCAACATTACTCACAGGTTTTCTGCACTTGTTGGAAAAGTCAGGATCAGGTATTGGATATCAGATATTTAATGTACTGTATAGTTTAAAATACAATTTAAATCTTTTCTTTCATGTCATGCCACCTCTTACCTGTCTTCCAGTGAAAAGCTCGTACTACCCATCCATTTAATCTGCAACTATAAAATTCTGACAGTTTCAGAGCACTCCTGCAAACAGTATTCTCCTGAAGGATGTAGACAACCTACCACAAAATGCAGGATACCTTTGCAGCTTGGTGGCTGGAGACTTGAAATGTATCTGTCATTCTCAATAGCATGGAATTCTGACAGAATAACAGGCAGGAAATGCAAGAAATACATCTCAGAATGTATCATTACATGTATAATCTTACTTTCTGATATTCTAACAGTACTTTTCTACATAAGAACTCATTTGGGCTGTTGGGAATTTTTTGTTTGTGTTAAATGCCATAAAAACAGTCAAAGCAAAAAAAAAAAATCCTTATTTTAATTCTGATGTATAAATGTCACCCAGGATTCCAAGGTCCTATATTACTATGGTGGTTTTGACTAAATAATATATTACACATCATGCATATTTGAAAAAAATAGCATTTTCAGATAAGACTGTTTACAAGAAACATTTAAACTATTATGGTTTTGTTCCATTTTTCCATTTACCATTTGAAATTACACAAACTATTTAGTTAAATAGCTCGTGACATCACAAGATTGTAAAATATGCCAAAATATTTAACCTACAGTTTCTTTTAGACAACAGACAAATTATTCATTCCTGAAAACAATCCATTTGCATTAATTAATGCCTTGTGTTAAAGAGAAGCATGAGATCAATTTTAACATGGTTTTGGGGCAGTTAAAAACAGGTTTTGAGTTTCCTTTGACATTTCAACTTCCAGTTAATCGAAGTTCCTTGCTTTATACAAATACACGTGCACACACATACACACAAAAACATCAGCTACATTAAAAAAGAGGTTAAAATACCTGATCATCAGCAAACTTAAGAAGAGCTGCCACGGAGTCAGCACCAGGAGAAACTATAAATATCAGTGCTTGGAGGGCCCAGGTTGTGAATGATAAATTCCTGGACCATTGGTATTATCTTGAAAAAAAAGGAATTAAAGCATCCTATTTTCATGTAACACATAGTACTCTAAATATCTGAATATAAATTTCAAGGCCAGTATTCCTGCATATAAAATTAGACACCAGTACAGTCCCAGAGGAATCAATGATGTAGCATTTGTAAATCTAGGCAAAAACAATGCCCTAGGGGCTGACGTTGCAAGTCCTATGCAAATGTTCTTTAATCCCCTTTCTATCACCACATCTGGACAGAATAATGTGCTTGCACTTACTCCATCTGTATTATGGAGAAGATTTAAGTTTTCAAGTCTCACAATGCAACACCTTTCAAAGGTATGAAGATCTTGGCTCAGAACGCTGCTGCATGCAGCAGTTTTGAAGATACTGGTGTTTAAACATCATACTGAATTTACCTGGGCTCTGTACCGAAGTAAGAGATAGTTTATAAAATGACAGCTTAATGCTTTGATCCTGTAAACCCTTACAGATATACATCTTTAAAACATTATCATCCACTCTATCTCTGGACATGCTCTGTAACATTTTAAAATAGAATAGAATAATTAGAATATTATAAAATAACCACCTCCTCTTTAAAGAAATGCAACAATATTTGCAAAGATGATCCTAAGAATTAATCTCTGAACATGAAATTCAAGAAACACTGAAGGATTCAAATAGCAATGTTAATTCAATCCCTTTGGTCACAATCAGGATAATATTTTTTAAAATTTTATACAGTAAAGTTGCTGTATTTGTAACTAGAGTTTTTAACTTCCAGTTTTTTACATTTCAGTTACAAAATCTGCGATTAGCATAGGTGCTTTCAGTTAAAAAATGTATTGTGTGACCAAGGGCACAGAACGTGACACAGGGGGAAGAAGTTCCAGCAGCTTCATTTCTCTTGATGGCCCTGCCCATAAACTCAGCTGTGTGGGGAAGGGACTAACGCCCCTTTAGCCCTTCCCCTGCTTCCCAGGTGCAATGTGTCACCAGTTAACAAAGGCCTTAAATGTGGCAGCAGGAGGGAGGCTCTGGCTTACACTGACTGCAGGCTTCATAGATGGAGGCACTCCTGCAAGAGCTTAGTTCAGCTTCCAAGCTCCTAACTGACTTTAGGGAGATGTATGAATATGAGAACCGCTTGAAAACCTTCACCAAGTGGCCTTTCCAGGAGAACTGCAAGTGCACTCCGGAGAATGTAAGTCTGAAAATGGTTATTTTGCCTCTGCCTTGCTTTACATATACTGTGCCTGAATGTGAAGTCATTGTTAAGTATATTCATGTTCAAGAGGAGTCCATTACGCCTGAAGATGAAAAGTTAAATATTCCAGCTTTCCTCTGTTCTCTGCTCAGAAATACTTAGTAGGATTAACTGGTTTTTCTGTGTTCAGTCCGCTAGTCTGCCTACAGATTTTAATATAGTTACTGTTCTTGTTCCCCTTATTTTTTTGTACCTGTCATTTAAAAATTATTTTCTTGTATTATGTGGTCTTTCTAATTGCAAATTTCTATTTATGACAAAGCAGCCTATATGAGAGTAAACAAGTACACATCCAGCAGGAAGGACAAAGTAGTGGAATGATCGCTGCTTCAAATTCAGAAATGAAAATTATTTAAATAAAAAATCCACCTGATTTCTACTTCAGCACACACACGACACTGCCAGCCTGAATCTCAGATGAGTCATACTGCAAGAGTTACCTGAGAAGGTGTTTGATAACTGAAACAAACTTAATTTTTGGTATTCTGACTAGACATGATTCTAAAGTGGCAGGAAACACGAGTAGCGTGTGGGATAAGGCTCTAAACTTCTAAACTGTCCCCTGCAGATGGCAAAGGCTGGCTTCATCCACTGTCCAAGTCCAGATGAACCAGATGTGGCAAAATGTTTCTTTTGCTTGTTAGAACTGGAGGGCTGGCAACCAAATGATGACCCATGGTAAGCACAGATGTAACAACCCTCTTGAAGTCTCTTTCCAAACATCTTTGGTAGTTCTACGATGAGCTAATGTTGTTGTCAGTTTCCACCCTGACAGTTCACAAAACTGGAAGTTTATCTTGCCCAATAACTTTGAAATAGTTCAACTAGCTTTTCTCTGAGATCTAACTAGTTTTTCTCTGAAATCCACTAAAATCTGTTTCATGTTTTCTGTGTGATACTGTTTCTGCTGATAGACAGCACAAGTACTGAAGAGACCTGCCTGTCCAGATCTCTTCAGCTCCTGAAATGTAACTTTCATGGGTTTAACATCTGTTCTTATTCTGGGTTTGTATTGCAGGGAGGAACACACCAAACGTCGCACCTGTGACTTTTTATCCCTTCCCAAGCACTTTGATGAGCTGACCATGGAGGAGTACTACATGCTGGAGATGACACGGCTCAGAACTTTCATTGTAAGTGTTAACCACGTAATCTGAAATTCAAAGCTAGAACGTGAATAAGAACTTCTCTCAATAAGATTTCCAAGCATCAGCTAGGAATGACTGTCTAAAGCTAGAACGTGACTTATTCTGAAGTCATGATTTATTGGCTAAGAAATCTGCACCTAAGCACTTCTCAGTGTAGCTTGTCTGGCTTTTGAAGGCAAACCTGCTTCCTTTGGCAGTGTTATTCCAACAACTCATTACAGCAGAAAAAAAAATATATAGGGTGCAATAATCAAAGCAGAAAACTCAACAAAGAGCAGCTTTATCATTTTCAGGAGGGATGAACAACATATGTGAAAAGACAAAATTTGACCACATCATTGCTTCACATGTCCAGTTTTATGTATAAATCTGCCTAATTAAAGCCCATTTCAAGTACTTTACTCCTCCCCATTTCTGGGGTTTCATGCCATAGCGTTGATGTGTAAAAAAGCACACAACTGAGCTGCTCAGTTGATCAAGATCAGCTGATCTTTGATATATGAACCCTAACCCTATGGATAGCAAGAATCAAGTGAACCAAGTTCCCTGATGAGGCACAGTAAAAGGTTCTGCGTATTACTTCTTGGAGGGTTTGCACAAATAAGATCTTTGCCTTGCTAATAATGTTCTGTATTAAAGATAATACAGACTGTCAAGGTTAAATATTTCAGGTAACTGTGCAACAGATTAAACTACAAAAAAATAGGATCCTGTGGCACAGTGGGACCAGTGATATGTTAAAAGGTGGACTAAGTGAGAAGGTGATATTACCTAACTTGAGCTGTGAATGATTTAGAGCAATGTTTCAAGGTACAAAAGGGATCTTGGCCATAATATGACTTTAAGTACAGTAAATAAAAAATTTGAAGCGGCAGCAGCTTCAAGTGGGGACACCTAGCCCCCAAGGATACTGTCACCTGTAGGTGGGAGGGCTGTGCACTAGGCTGACCCGGGTATGATTGCTGCTGTGGAGCACTGACACCCGAATGCAGCCCGAGGAGGGGGATTGGAATCTGGCTGAAGTACACAGTTAAACTGCTCAGCTGAAAGGCTCAATCTCTTGCTTTGGTTCAAGTGCAAAGTTGGCAGGCGCACAATAAGCTCTTTTCAAGAAGAAGTCGCGGCAACGAGGCAGCGGCTCGTGGATTACTTTGGCTCCAGACCCCAGCTCCCAGCACCGCTGCCTCTTGAGGATGAGACTTCAGCCCAGCAGCCAGGAGGCTCAACTGCCAGGCAAAATGAGTCCAAGACAAGTGAAGTCTGACTCTGAAAGTGTCTCTTAATTTGGTGCAAATGTTCCTCTCTTTATCTGAGTGTGAATCTAAAGCTGAACAGGTGTGTGAGGAAGTGGATGTGGAGAATTGCTCTCAGCCTCTTGGATCAGAGGAGTGAGTAGAAAGTTATGGCCTGTCTTTCACAGTGTGCTTTCTTGGTATGGCTAGGTGGGGAACTAAGAGTAATCCCACTGCCCTGCCAGTGTAGGAAAAATGTCTAAGCAAATACTTTTATTCTGGTTTTTAGCAAGCTGACTTTTTTTGGAATAAAGATTCACAACTGTGAGTGCTTTCTGTGATCTGTGTTAAAACCTTAAACCTAGGCAGACTCAAATCAGAACAGTTCTGCTTCAAAACACTTTCCAGTGAACAAAATGGATCTGTGTGCCTTCAACAATTGCTTTAAGCAGCTGCGGTATCTACACTCCTGCTTACCACTAAGTTATCTTTCTAGATCAGACAAAATTGACACAGATAATGACATCCAGCAAAAATAGCAGGTGTACTGAATGAGGGCAGACACAAGGTGTGTAAGACGGTCTTAAGGAAGAGCTCTGGGGATTTTGGTGTGCAACTGAAACAACAAAAGCTAAACCCCTACTATTCAGTTTTAAAATGTTTTTTTCATTACAATTTCAGACTCACTGGGGTTCTTTAAAAATCTTATTAACTCCTATTTTCCTTAATGAGAGACTGTTGTAGAATGAAAATGCATGTTTGCAAATACTTTTGGATTTTAGGATGCAGACAGACCTTTCTTAGTAAGGTGAAGGTTTTGTACATACTTTGTCATGTCTCAGGCAGCAAATGAACAGCAGCTTTTGGAACTCTCCCCCCACTTGTCTTTCCACTCTGCAGGAAAATCCTCATGCTGGGGATCATAAAAACATGTATTTCAACATTCTTTAAAGCATTTATGAATTCCCTATCTTGAGAGCAAATTATCCGTTGGCACATCAATCCATGCAGTATTTTTTCTTAAGTTACAGAAATGAGGTTGACAAGCTTAAAGCTTTTTAAAATAAACCTTTGAATATATGTTACTCTAAGAAGCTTCTTGTATAGCACAGGATTATTATCTTTTAAAGACTTAGAGTAATTTTAAAGTTCAAGTTCTTCTCTAGAAAGTGAAGAAATGAGGTGGGGGGGGGGATGTGAGCATCCATTTTAGCTCCCTCTTTCTGTTAGAACTCTATTCTAGTGCCAGTCTCTGATGTTACAGTGCTAACATGTAATCAATGACAATCACATTACAGTATTACGAGGTAACTATGAGTTAGGCTGCAGCTGAATGCAGAAAGTGATGGCAGAAAAACAAGAATGAGAAAATAAGCAAAGCACTAGAGAGCTTGGTTTGTAAATGGCCTGTGACCAACCCAGCTGTTATGTTGTTTTTGCAGCTTCCAGAGTGGGAGCAGTAATAGTTGGTGTGTGGTGTGTTAACTTTGTATTAGCCTGACAACAGAATATTCTTGAGTATTCACGTGAAAGTGGGAGTATTAGAGCTACAGAGGAGATGATGGAAATTGCTTCCACCCAACAAGTAAATGGCCCAGCAGCTCTGTGCATCAGGCCAGTGATAGATAATGCCATTCCTTTTGATCTGCCATGCAAGGGTCAGGAACTGTTCTCAGCTTTGGTGTTACTGTTTGTGAGACTCCTTAGCAGTTAAGAGATGATAGTGAGTGTCAGTGAGTCTACAGAACTCATAGAACACCACTTACATGAAGGACTTTCTCTTGACTCCACTTTGGCTGTGTGAATGCACGCGTAGCTGCCCCACACCTCTTGGATCTTTACTGCTGAAAGTCAGCACCTTTCACTTATTTTATCTATAGATTTAAAAAAGTTATAATCCCAGTATGCATGATGAATTAGTCCCCTCCCTCAGTCTCTTTTCCAATGTCATCATTTCCCTGTTCATTTTCCAAGAGACTGTTTCTCAAAAAAGAACTAAAGTCCTCAACTTGCTGTACTTTTTCTTTTTTTTTTTTATAAACACCCAAAGAAAGCTTAATTTTCACTATTTGCCCCTTTCCTGCAGTCTGGTCAAGGGAAGGAGCTAGCACTGCTTAGTTCCTTTAATGTCTCTCATTGCACACTTTTATGAGCATTTCCAACCAAAAAATCCAGTCTTTCTGTATACTTCAGCCCATTTCTTTAATTAGAAAGGCTTTCTAAAGCCTTGACATTTACAATGAATAAAATGAAAATGCAGTGTAAGAATTTGCACAAACTACTTCAAATACTTTTTTCAAGGTAGAAACAAAGATGTGGAAAAGTTCTGTAGTTTTTTCCCAATTCCCTAGGCTACCAATCCCTCGGCAGAGAGCTACTCAGAGGAGCATTCCTGTATTTCAGGCATGGTGATCATTCTGAAACCTAATTGTGACCTATTATAATTAAAAAGTGGAAAGCTTTTGACAGAAGACCAAGAATGAGAGCAAGCTGTGTTGTTTGATCTGTCTCCTTTTCACTCTTGTATTTCAATCTATTTCTGTTTACTTCCATTCAAGAAATAGATAATTTTTAATATTATTACTTTAATATTAGTAGTGGGTTATTATTAGCATTAAGTCCTTTCAAAGTTATAGATCCTCATCAGTTAAATGGATGTACATACAATTTATGCACAAAACACTGACACAAAGATGACTATGGGACAAAATGTAAACTTTTTTCAAGTTACAAAAGTAATATGGTTTGCATGAGAAAAGAATGAGTAAAAAATCTCAGCACGCACAGAGCCTGTTGTAAAAAAAATCAGACCAGTGAAGATAGCCTAAGCCAAACAGTGCTCTGTGAATTATTAATTTATTAATTCACAGAGAACTTCCTGCGAGGCTGCCTTCCTCTGCCTTCACTGGGTAAAATCATCAAAAGGCACTTACACCAAACATTCCCTGGGAAGGATTTGGTGTAATCCACACTGGCAGCCGGGATTGAGGTTCTGTAGCTTCATATTTCTGCTGACAGAGAGGGTCTGAATCAAAGTGAGGTTATTTTATTTATTGCTTACTTTAATTTAGGCACACAGGAATACAGGGTGGGGGGGGGTGAGATGTAAAATAGTAAGATTTAAAGTCAAAGAGTTAGATTCATAGAAGACAGACTGCCTTGGTGGTAAAGGTTACCTCAAAGGTACATTCAAATATGATCCCAAAATATTAAGTTCTGACTTAAAGGTTTACTAGCAATATCTTTAAATTAACAGTTCTGCCAAACTTAGACTGCCCAGACCTTTCCCTGTCCCTAACGACACTACAGATAAAAAAGCCTAACGTAGCTTTTGCATGTCAGGTGATTATTGCATTAAGTCTTGTAAATATTTTTGTTTAAAAAGGTGACTAAAAAGCATCAGGAGATCCAGACTGCAAAAGGTGATAAGAGTAATTAATTAAATAAATTCCTGACTGGATGAAAGAATGACACAATTGCAAGGTGAAGTATTAGACCTGAGAAATGTCAGCACTTGTAAGGTGATACCAGTCACTCAGCAGTGTTAAAAAACTGTTGGCAGGAGAGAAGGAATAAACAAATGCCAGAAATTCTTCCCAGGTTTTAGCCACAGAATCATTTTAAAATTAAAACAGAGTTGCACATTTATTTTCAAAATTCTCACCTTAACAGATGTTCCAGCAAGATAATGTGGCTTTCCCAGATTAGTTGTAATATAAAAGCAGAATTCAGGAAGAGACTCAGTGGTGGAGTCTCCAAGGCAAATGCAGATACTCCTGACAGCTTAAATGTCTGTTTGATAAAAGTGGCTCTAGGACAGGATCAAGTTCTTCTCCAATATTATCTGGTAGCACTTCAAAAGAACATAAGAATTAGTAGGATCTTGTTGGCATTTATACTGCTGATTGACTGTTCTTTATAATATGTATGGATAATGTGTGTTTACAGTGTGCAAACAATAAAAATATTAATTGAGCAATGGGTAGAGATAAGGAGAGTATTCAGCTGATTGAAAAATGAATCAAAGGAATGAACTTGTAATTTTTTATCTAATATAAATTTTTAAAAAAGCAACTAAAATGCTATCACTATTACTGCTGCCAGTGGCCGAGAGCAGTAGGTTAAGGGCTACCATTTTTAAAAAGGGAAATAACAACAAACTAAATGCCACAGAAATCATTTTCGGTAAGTAAATCTGAACTAAATTCAATTTTCACCATAAGGAGATTGTCAAAATCAAGAAAGAAATAATGGAGAATAAACGATCTATCCCTTTACTTGTAGTCCAGTTAGTAGCCTTTGAAAAATAGCTGGAGTGGTGCCTATGTATTTCATTCACTTATTTCTCTTTGGATGAAACAAGACTACTTGCAATCAAGATGCTACAGTGAAAATAAGAATCTTTAATTATTCCAGCCTAGCAATCTGGTATTTATACTCTTGAAAAGACAAATAAAAACATTAATTTTTAGAAATAATATTATTCTAATATTAAAAAAAAAGAAATGGCAGTTCTCATAAAGCAATTAAATATTTAAATTAAACTGAGAATTATATTGTGCTGAGAAGTCTCTTAGTATAGTATTAAGTATAACCTGGAGCGAGGGCTTCAATTACTGCAGTACTCACTTGTTTCAAAACATGGGGGGGAAAAACCAAATCTGTTTTCCTTGAGAACATTGGATACTCACTAGTTTCATTTTTTAGCTAATTGTGCCCCCTCCAGGTCCTTCTGTAATTTACACTTTCGTTAGTCATTAACCTTCCAGGATTGCCCAACTGAATGCACTTTTCCAATGCTGTAATAAATTGAGGGTTACTGAGTTTGATTATATGCAAACTATTGGCTTTTCCCATGTTCTTCATTCATTTTTTTGTTTGATAGCTCCCTAAGGAGCCATCATCAGAGGCCTTCTTCTTGCGTTACTGAAGGGAAAAATACAAACTTTCAAAGCTGAAATAAAAGCTCTTCAAATGTTTACCTCAAAGTACTTCTTAAGGTAATTTATTCCCTTTTGTCCTAACTGCAAAAGCACTTCTATATGAAATCATAGCAGGCACAATTCTCAGTACAATCCTTGATGAATTTAAGAGGACATAGATGAATCTTAAAGTTCTTTGTTTACAAAAAACAATTTTTCTCCTTCAAAGAATGTACTTAGAATACATTTCTTACTTCCTAGAAAGTTTAATTGCATTTAATTCTATATTTAATTCAAAATAATAGTATCAGTCTGAAATTTTGAAATTTAACAGCTTTACTACAGTTATATGAATAAAGTGAGTAAAAAAACTTGAAAACAAAGGTAATTTTCCACTAATGAAAATGGATACTGGGGAAGAAAGCATAAATTTAGGAGAGGAAGTTTTGGTAGAAAAATGTACCGTGAATGGTAGTAGCCTCAGATTGTACAGAGGTTCCTTCTCTGTTGGGGATCAGAAACTGTATTTGGGAGTGACCAAGCACCAAGCTGAAGGAGGATGCCTTTCTTCCCCATTTTGGAATGGTTTAGGAAAACATCTGAAAGGGGCCCTGTCCAGCCTACCCACAAGAGAAGAAAGCTTTCACAGGTAAAATGCATTCAGAAATACATTTGTAACCCACCAGCACAGCATGATGTTAAGAAGTTGAAGTGTGAGCTTTGTAAAGTTACAAGGATTTTGAGTAATTTGATAAACACTGGTAAGGGAATTTTTGGTAACAGCATAGGTCTGGAGAAGCAAACAGAGGATTGGAAACCTGAATATCTGTCAGTTGAGGCAGCAGCATCAGCAGCACTAGAGAGACAATCTCAGTCTCACAGCAGTGTTCACTGGTGGGTTGAAAATGTACTGGAAGAATTGCTGAGATCCCAAATTTCTAGGAGGCTCAGTCACTTCTGGGGACCCGAAGGGAGACCCAAGGGAGATGGAGCGAGGTTACATTTTAAACAAAAGTTGATACCAGGTGATACAGCAATTGCAGACTGTAAACTGAACAAAGGAAACCTGGGTGTTAAGCACAGTCTAGACCAGACCATATTTATGTAATTTGTTCGTAATAATTTTGCTCTTTCTTATCTTAAAACAGGAATTTACCATTTGAGAAAAGCTCAGCTAAAACCTGCATTATTTCTTTCCCTACTTCAAAGTTTCAGTCACATATTATTTTCAGCATGTCCTACATCAGACTAACTATTTGAATAATTAAATAGTAGTTCTCTAATACCAGCCTTTCATCAGAGCTTTCATCATCTATAAAACCCTTCTTCATTGATGGGAATGCATAAGCAGTCACTGTGTATGTTTGCAAATTATCCTTGGATTGCTCACTAATTTTGCTTTTTAAAAAATTCATTGTTACAAAAAGCTTGAGTTGCATGTTATGCTGTTCCTGTGGTCCTAATATCCAGTCATAAACTCATAACTACACGTATAATATGTACCATCAAATTGAGGTAGATTCTATCTCACCTTTCAAAATTAAAAGCTATCATTATTTAGTTTTAAAATGCTAATCATCTTTCCATTAGTTCAAAAAGAATTTTGATTAAAGCAGTATAAAAGTGAAATGGAGGATGAACTGTACAAGTGTTGAATTCATTAACATTTGTCGACTGTTTAGCCTGAGTGATTGAATTATTAATGCAGTAATTACTTGAAAAAAGTTACATATACAATCATAATCCCAGCATACATCCTCTAATTTCAACAAGTAGTTTTGCTTCCAGAGTACAATCAATGCCCTATATCTATAGTATTTCTAGTGCCAAAGTACGTGCATTGAAGGAAAAGGGGGAATGAGGATAATATCCAAATTCTATCTTCAAATGACAGACATTGGTTTTTTTTTTTGCCTCTTGATTTTTAGTAATTTTTGTTAAGCTGGACCTGATTTTCAAAATAAATAGATATTAAGTTTTTCAGCTGAATTCAGTGGCAGGTTTTGCTGCTCAAAAACATTCAAAGTCAGGGTAATATTTGACTACCATGTCAAAATTTTTCTGTATTCTGAATTTGTGTTTATTTCACCAAGAGTTACAGGCACAAATCACAGAATCATAGAATGGCCTGGGTTGGAAGGGACCTTAAAGATCACCCAGTTCCAATCCCGTGCCGTGGGCAGGCACACCTCTCACTAGACCAGGTTTCTCAGGGTCCCAATCCAACCTGGCCTGGGACACTTCCAGGGATGGGGCAGAAACACAACATCTTCAGTGCTCGAGCAGCTGCTGTTCTGGAACTAGTGCTGCTTTAGAGAAGAAAATCAACCAAAGGAGTCCATGTTTTGCACAGCAAGAAGTACTGTACAGTAGAAGAAAAGAAGAGTATTCCCCAGGAGTCTTATAAACAAAACTCAAAAGCCTACAACAACACAGTTCCACTTATTAATTTTATTAAAACATAATTTAAAAGTATATTTATATTAGAAGAAAAATTAATGAAATTTAAATTATTTTAAAAAAAAGAGGGACAAAATCTCTGTACATATCACTTGCCTCCAGCTGGATGTAAAGACTGCTAGGTAAGCTACAATTCCTGACAGAGTAAGTGAATCTCCAGGCAAGCTGATGTACTGCATTCCCAGCTCCAAAGCAGTCTCATGCCAGTGAGTTTTCTCACCCCCAAGGCCACCATTCAATTGTTCTGCTCTTTGCAGTTTTCTTGCAGCATAAGTCAGCGTCAGGATAGAAAAAAATTCTGATTATATTACAAGATCATTTTAGAAACATTTTACAATATTCAAAACATTCACAGATTATTTTCCTCTGCAGATATTTTCTTAAGCAATTTCAACAAATAGAAAGAAAACACCTCATTCTAGTGGAAATATTTAAAGAACAAAAACTACTATCAGGACCAGCACAGCAAAGTCTATTCAGTTACATTTTCATCCAAATAAAGGAAGAAAACCAGTATAAAACATCAGAGCAATTTGAAATAGCTCTGTGCGAGATACAGGAAATATTAAGAGTCAAGGAAGTTATCTACAATAGAGACAAAAGCCCCTTAAAGAGATCACTGTCTCATAAAAGTAGGTACATTCTTTTCTGCAAAAAAAGCTCCTTACGAATCCATAATCGGCATTTATGTTGTCAGTTTCTAAGACATCATTATTATTATAAATATATTAATGAACAGATATGTTTATAATATAACAAAAATATGCTTTAACAGGAATTCAACCCATCTCTTTTAGAATGCTTCACTGTCTAGTACAGACACATTTCAGACATGGGACAGGAGGAAAATGATGCCAACTCTTGCTGCAGTTACCATCCTCTCTCTTTCTCTCTTTTAGTAACCTTAACAGCCAGTTTACACCACAGTAACAAACTGCTTGTGTAGTTTAGCCCTCCCCTCTACTTCCAAACCGTACCAGAGTGCAGAAGAAACACACAAAGAGCTGACTTTAACTACAGACAAGATTTAAGACTTAATTTCAAATTCTGATTTAATTTTTTCTAAAAGAAGCACAAGATGATATACCACAACTGTTAAAAAAATATCCCAAATCATCTTCTAAACGTTGCCTGGTTTTGCCCACATAATCAGCTGCTTAGCAGTCAGCAACATGATTTACCCAAAACTGCATTAACGCAGAAGGCAAAAATAAACTTTAAAACTTTTGGTGTACTAACTGACTTGCAAGTTAAGATGTGAATCTGAACTCTTGGTAAAACCACCAAAAATTTATCTTCTCATAAGAGAGCAGATATGAGTGAGGACGTAGGAGAAGGGTATCAGCTGGTAAATCAATAACATCTACATTTTCTATTACTTTAAAGCATTTCTTTCCCATCCTTTACGCACTTTTAACTATAAGACCATTACACCAAAGTAGAGAGATTGTTATCTGAAAGTATGGCTTGCTCCACATATTGGCAGTTAAAAGGGAAATACCATTTGATAAAGGAACAAATTTTAAATAACTTCTCTGGCTATCCACAGAACAATAGTTCATCTTTTGCATCACACACCTGACTTTCCAGGTCAGTTTTCTCTTGTGTCTTGGATTCCAGTATCTGCTGGAGTACAGCAAATTTATCTTGAACCTCCCTCAGGTCTGTTTGTTTCTTTCTTAGACCATCCATAGAAATCTTTAACTTTCCTTGAGCTCTATTTGACTTTAGCTTTTTGAGTGCAATGTTTGTGTGACTGTAAATAAAGACAAAAAAGAAATTAAACATCTGAAAAACACACCCTTTACTCCAGGGTCTGGGTTTTTTTTAAAAAAGAAAAAGAACATGAAGATGAAGGGAAACCTCAGCAACTCATGCAATATTCCGTTTTATAACTTCTTATCTGAAGACAAGTGGTTTTTACTTAATCGCTTGTTTCTGGGCTGATACTAATTTATACAGTTTCTACTTTTTTTTTTTTTACTGGAATAACCCATAGTGATTAAAAGCAAAGAAGGTTTTATACTTCCAAACTGTGTCCCATTTGATCACAATTTAGAATCCATTATGGATTTGTGCCAGTAGAAACACACAAACAATAATATGCCTTAAGTAACACTTAACACACTTATCCAGCCAAATATGTACACAAAATAAAAGAAAATAGTAACAGCTTTTCACAACCAAGGATCTACTTTCCAGTTTTGACGATTTTACTCTTTCATACAGATATTTTTCTGAAGAGAATACTGGATGTAACATGTAACTGAAAACATGTTCTTCATCTTTCCGAAAACAAGCGTGAAAATAAACTAAAATGTCCCTAGGACCAGCTGAAGCAGAATTTGCCAAGTATTAGCCTCATAATTAATGAATCCCCTCTCGTATTGGTGTAAGTTGCAGCTCTCCTTTAAAGTCCACCTTTTAAAATAATTTTCTAACAGCGGGTATTCGCAGTGTTAGGAGTTGTTCCCACATTGCCAAGTCCCCTACGTGTACAGCTACCAATCTTTAGGCTGAGTAACAAAACACCCTCTCACATCAAGGCATGCCAAATAAAAAGCCTGCCATGACTCAGCTTCCAAGGGGCACATTGACCTTAGTGCCCAGAGCAGATTTACTGCTAAATTGTCAGCTCCAGATGTTTCAAATTAGAAACAGCACCAAAAGTAAACACACTTCTTCAATGCATCAAATGCAATGCATACCAAAAAATGTCCTTTGGGCTTGATGTGACTGCCAGAAACCTCCAAGGACATTTCAAGAATGCACCAGCTCTGTGCAACACTCTAAAAGGATGTTCACTTCATTGCTATCTGAAGAGAATGTTGCTTCCATGCCTGCCTAGAAAAATTCACAGCTGAAAATCAGGCTCTACACCTTCTTATATGAATTGATCTTTATTATTGTTTTCTTGCATAAGTATCCCGCCAGTAATTTCACCTCTCTTTTGGTGTTAAATTAAACTGATACACTGATCCCTTTAGTCAAATTTACTTTAACTTTTTTTTTTAATCCATATTTACATGTCATAAAACTCCATGGTTATGACCCATTTAAAAAAAAAAAAACAACAAAAACGGTTTTTGTTGGCCCAGTGCTGTTAGAAGCAACTGCTTGGCTGCTGAGACACTCTTTTCAATGCAACCCAAATAACAGACAATAAAGAATCAAACAAAAAGACTGGTTTCTAAACTAACCATTAACTAAAATAAGATCATACTAACAGTATTGCAGAGTAAAACTGTCTTGTCTAGCTGCTGAGAAAGTTAATGGACTTTCTAAAAGGTAAACAGAAGCAATCATGACTAATAGTTGAAATTATGGTCAATGTGTGACCCCTACCTTTTTGCTTTCCTTTTTTTTTTTTTAATTTTATATTTCACATAAAATATCTTTTGTATTACAGGAGATCTTGTCCTGATGAATGTAAAACATTGTATCCTACCACTATCCAGTAAAACATTTCTATTTTTCCAATAAGTATTGTCAATATTGTTTTATTTGTGCATTGTAAATCAATTAAAATCTCTAACTGAAAATTTTCATCCCTGTAGCATTCTCTATCCTGCAGATCACAAAACCAAAATACAGTCTTTGAGGGAGCAAATTCTATCTCCAACATTCCCTGCAAATTCAGCAAATGCACTGAGACTCAGCACAGAGGAAGCAAATAATTTTAATTAAAAACTGTTTACATCTGGCTACTGGCCCTTCTAGTTAGCAATCCATGAAATGATTGTTCCAGGTATCCTCTTATCAGCAGAAATTCTCACTGTAGTGTAACCGTTCCCTGTGTGAGCAAGCAAGCAGAAATTGAAAAACTGTGAACAGAAATTACCTTCTAATAGGATTGAGAGGTATCACTCACCTCCCAGTAGCACCTAAGCTGACTTAACCATTCAAAGTCACTCTCATCTTTGCCTTTTTTGCTTACTGGAGACGCAAGAACATCCCCAGCATGAACATCAAGCTCAACATGTGCTCCTAGAGTCACTTGATTCTGCTTAGACAGCTTTCCTCACACCAAGGTGATGATGTCCTCAGTCTGTCTATTATCCTGTCCCAGAAAATCCTCTAGTGCCTGCAAAAAATTTTAGAAGTTAAGAAGTTGAATGTCTGGTCTAAGGCAAGATTATGTTTTCTTGTATTTCTTATTTTTTACTATGTTACTTTTATTTCTCTGTGTTAAATAGTTCCTTCTCACTATGATACCAGTACAATGTCCTTCATTCACCAGTAGCTCAGCAGGGCTTTGGGATGCTTTCTTTTCTTTTACAAACCCAAAAGTAAAACAACAGTGGCACGAATCTGCAAACAAAACCACATACACTACTTAATTTCTGCAACACAGGAAATAGTCTCTGTCCTTTTACCATTTCCATTTTATTCTTTCCAATACTGCCTAAGAATATATAATTAAGAAAAACATCTGAACAAATTACTTAAAAGACCATTTAAAGTTAGATTTTAAAAAAGTTTATCCTCAGCAATAATTCTTGTGTGCTACCCCCTGCAAGATGCTTCCCACTGTATTTCTTGAAGATCAGTTTAAAGATGTAAAACTTAAGTTATAATCTCTGTAACATATACACTAATAAGGATAAACAAGAATTCTCTCTTCAACAGCTAATCCACCTACAGTACATGAAAAGTTATTATTTATACCTTCCCAGCAATAACCAAAATTCAGGAATTTAAGTAAAGCAACCAAGTACAACCTTAATACAATAGTTTTCCATGATTAAAAAAAAAACAAATAAAACCAACACCTTTAAGAGTTTTTTCTTCACAAGATCTCTTGTGCTGTTCTTTGCACTGTAGGGATGTTTCTCTGTGACTGAACTAGCATACTGTTTTTCATTTTTGTTCTTGGTTTTGCGTGACTTTGCACTGCATTCACTGCACGCTGTCAAGCCCGTGTTTTGGGACCCAAACCCCAGTTCCTGTCCTTGTAGCAAAGGTTATATTACTTAGCAAGGTGCCTTTGGCAGGAATCTTCACAGATTTAATTCCATTCAAGTATAAAGAAGGACTCATATTGAATTTTTTGCTGTTTAATCCTGAATGAGGTTGCAGAAATCCCAGCAAGAGTGAAAACACAGCAAAAAACCTTCTGAATTGTTTAGTTAGGACTGCCACTAAAAAGGTAAAATAGTATATAGGTTACACCTGATGTTCAGTTTTCTGCTGGGGAAAATCGGGTACATTCATTTCACCATGAATCACTATATGGAACTTCTGATTTTTCTGAAAAAAACAGAGTATGGAAGGATTACTAGTTTAGAAAAGAGAACTGAATTTAATTACTGTTATTAAAAGTTACTCTTTATTCTCCTATCATAAAATTTAAGAAGCAGATACCTAATACCATAACTGTCAGCAAGATAAAAGAAAGTTCTGGGCTCAGAGAAACAATATGACAATACCATCTGCATGCACTGAGAGTCACCAATACTTCTATTAAATACTTCCATACCGAGTAGGGGCTTTGGCCTTTGAAAAAACCTCAAGAAGTTCCTAATTAGATAAAAAAAAGAATCTGGGGAAAAGCAGATGCTTCTTCTCTAAGTATTCATTAAGCCCCTTGAGAATTATTTCCAGAAATTCATAGCATTTCCTTGGTTTTTCCAGCATCTTGTCTGTTGTTACTGCTGTCAGCACATGTCTGTCCTGGAAAAGAAATTATTCCAGATAAAAATATTATTGTCTTTTCAAGTGAATCACCACACAGCACTGCAGGAAGTCTCAATCAAAATGAATTTCTAAAATTCTGCTTTACTCAAACCACTGTCAGGTTTACAAATTACTAACCTTGCTCATTGTGAGGGTTCACTGGACAAACAGGCAGCTTGTATGAAATTATTCAAAACGTGAACTATTATATCTGAAAATAATTTCAAAACAGGATCAATTGCCCAAAGAGCCTAACTCCCATCATTCTGTTGGAGCAACATCAATTTACACTGGCTATTCAACCACATGATGTAATTAAGCAACATGAACAATTAAAACATTTTGATGGATTTTTTAAAGTGTACTTCTATGACACCAACAAAGTCACCCATTTTAACCAGTAATCAAGTATCAGAATTCAACGCAAAGAATAATCCTTCCTTCCGTATAAAATACATAAATATATACACAAGATGTAAGTGCTAATATGGCAAAGTTGTACACAGGCAACACTGACACTTCAGTACTAACACTAACTAGTAATGTGATCTAAAATAAGGTATTCTCTGATCCTGAGACATTTTCTAACTAATTAGATGTTTAAAGAATTTTGTTCTCAAAACAAAGTTCTACTTGTTTTAAGAATACAAGAAACTGTATTTTTATTTCTTTTTACAACAGCACCTGACTAATACCTGCCAAGACACACTGTTGAATAAACACTGGGTTTCTTATATTCGTACACTTTTCAAATGACAAAATATACATTAAGACATGGAGTGCTTTCCAAATTCTTTCTAGTGCTTTCCAAATTAATCTCTCAAATTAAATTAATGTAAATTATTAGAAAAGCTACTGCATAAAACGAAAGTTATCTCAGTTAATACAAATGCAAAAAAGGTTTTGAAAAGACCTTTAAAGAAATACAGTTGTCTGAATATTAGGTTCTGGCATTTAATTTGCCTTATGACCCATTTATAGCCTAATCGTCATCACAGTTTTTAATACTGCTCACCAAGTAAGGGGTTGGGAAGCAAAGACACACTAAAATGTAGGAAATTATGCAGATTTACAATGAAGAAATCAAACCAAACAAATGCTGCTGCTCAGTTCCAGTATGGGCTTGCATTTAAACCAAGACTGAATTTATTCTAGTTCAGTTCCATGCCAGGACACTGTGAACTAATCCAAACCCCTCATGTTGCAAGACAAAATGTTCTATCAGGACAAAGTCCTGGCAAGGAAAGGGGGAGTAATTAATACCAATCCCCTGCTCCACTTCCCAAAGCCTGGGAATTGGCACAGGTTCTGCCAAGGCATCTCCTCTCCCACCTAAACCAGACTGCGTTCCCCAGAACCTGAGTGGGACCAGAATGGCCAGGGGTGAGATGGAAACAGAAGTAACCAGAAATGCCAGCCAACCCCGAGGTCCCTCTGCTGTGCCCAGTGTCTGCCCCTGGAAGCACACAGCCCCGAACACATATCCAGGACAAAAACAAAACACACAGCTATATCCATCACAAGAAACTCCGAAGAGATTTGTAGGGAGAATTGCAGCCTAATCAATCTACTGAGGGCTCGCAAGAACTGCTGACAGTGACAACAGTGATGGACATCAGAGAATGAAGATGTGCCCAAACTATTTCCCATAGAAGCAGCTTTGTCAGAGCCCATCACAACAGGAGACTCCCCCTGCCAGGGAAGGCCCTGATGGAGCAGGCAGAACAACCTCACCAAGCAGCAGCTGGGGCTGCTCCCATTGCCAGGATACCTAAGGAGAGGCCGCACTGCTGTGCAAACCCAGGGGTGCAAAATGTGTCTGAGAAGCAAACTCCTCACAGGGAGCCAAGGCAGATTTGACCCACAACTCCTTCTCAGGTTCAGTTTGGAGAATTTAATAATAAATTCCAAGTTCAGCTTCAGCCCCAAAGCTCAGAGTGTTTTGCACATTTGCAACGTGCATTCAGCTTTGGTTTAATCCCCTGCTCGTGTTACACAGATACTTCCAATCTAGTGACAAAACCAGACCTGTGACCTTATCTAAGTGATCTTGATGGGGTGCAGCTCCCTCATGCAATAATCACAGCATTCCTTTGTTCAGGAAGCACATTCACCTTGTGCCTCCTGCCTGTCACATCACACCAAACCACAACAAACTGCATAGACTTCATCTATACATAAACAATTAAGATGTCAGCGTGCTGGCACAGCTCATAATTGGGTTTATAAGACAGTTTTTAATGCACAGCTGTATAACTATACGCTGTCAAGAGAAAGTGGGTTTTGTTCCCTTTCTTAGTATATTTATCAACAGCAAATGGAATAATTGCAACTGGTAAAGCAAATCAAAGCTGTGCTGCCAGTTTTCTAAATGGGATTCTTCCTGCTTGTTTTTTTCCTTCATATGCGAAAAAGCTAGGGAAAAAATAATTTATGCTTCAACATAGTTTCCTATTTACAACTAAGGCATGAAATAAAAAAGGGAATGGCATCATTCCCAGTCATTCAAAACATCAGTGTAACTTATTTTGTCAGGGACACTGCCAGTGTCAATTGCGGGGGAAAAAAGTATCAGGAAAAGCATATAAATCAAGTGTGCAAAAATAGTCTGAGTACCCTGTTAAAAGACCATCAAGAATCTAGTTTCTAAATATAACTTTTAATGTATCACAGATTGCAGCCTGGGATATTTTTTTAATTTGATTTTTTTCTCTTGCCTTTTTTTTTCCTTCTGCTTTCTTCCCTGGGAAGATAGAAAAGCTTCTGTACCCAAGATTTTCTTAAAATTCATGGGAACTGGAAATTAAACCACTAAGTAATGTAAACCTCGTCCATACACTTTGCTTGAATTAGATATTTATAATGAAGGAATAATGTATGATTATTCAAATTTGCAATGAAAAACTAAGCCAATAAAGCAATTTTATTATACAATGTCATATAAATGCAAAAAATAAGCATGAACAGACTCAAATTAGCTTTATGCTTTAAGAAACACCGTTCATACAGTCTGGGGAAGAGCAACCTTTCAAGCCATGAAACTCAGACACGGCATTTGTGGAAAGAGAGTGCCACCTTCTGGAAACTGATGCCTACTGATGCCAAAATCAACCTGACATTATTGAACTTCTCTTCTGGCATTTACACTCTCCTGCACAAAAGATTATTTTTTTTTTCTGCCAGTGAAAGCACGTGGTACATTCCAAAAAAATACTTTTGAATTGAGTAGCACTGAATACCTGAATTAGACGATTGTATCAAAACGGGTCATTCAGCACACAATATTCAGAAATACCCAGCAAACTTCTCGATTCCTTGCCTTTTTTTTTTTTTATTATCTTTACCAGATTTCTTCTCCAAAAATGAATACTATTGATTTCAGAGTTCTATGGGATACATTCCTGATTTTCTTCTAAATAAGAAGAAATAAAAACAAAGCGGGGGGGGGGGGGGCAAAGCAGGAGGAGAATATGAGAAATAGAGAAAANGGATCGGGGGGGAGGGGAGCGGGCAAAGCAGGAGGAGAATATGAGAAATAGAGAAAAAGGAAAGGAAAAAGACTAAAAATATTTTTTTAAAAAAAGCAAACAAAAACAAATAAAGAAACCCCTAGAAAACCACTTTATTTTTCAGTGATAAAGCTGAATTTCCAGGAAATGAAGCTAATGCTATATTTTTATACTACACGCTTTATGTAGTCCTACATTGAGAATAAAACTGCAATTTGAGAAGAGCTGAGACCAAAAGTTTCTAGACTGAGTGAAGATTTCAGCATTTTTCCTGATGACGCCTTGGATCTCTGAGAGTTCTGCAAAAGCGTGAGATGGATGAAAACAAAGATGCTTCCAAAGAGCAACCCTACGTCCCTACCCTGGGAAAAACTGAACCTCATAAATCTTCTCATCTGTTGAACAGTTCAGTAAGCCCACTTACAAATGCATTAAAAATGCAACATCCTACTAGAAATCCCTTGATATTAGCAAACTTCTTCAGTATGAAGGCAGGTTTTTTGAATCATTATTAGAATTATGTAACAGGATTACCAGAATCACAAGGTAGCTGGTAATTCCCTGAGGATCAGGATCTGCAGAGCATGCATGAGAAGAGTTTGGGAGAGCTGGACTTGCTCAGTTTGGTGAAGTGGAAAATAACATAGAATTTAACTGCAGCCAGCAACAGGTACAAATCTTTGCTTGGGAGATTCAGCTTGGACAGCAGGAAAAAATTATTCCCTAGGAGCCCTGAAGCCTCTGGAGGTAAACTGCAAGGCCCTGAAGCCTCTGGAGGTAAACTTTGGATACGCAAAGCTATACCTGACCTGATGGAGTGTTGTCAAAAGTTTCTGCTTTTAGAAAGGAGTCACATTAACTGAACTCCAGAGGCCCCTCCCAACCCATGTTTCTCTGATTCTATCTGAAACAGTAACTGTTTAAGGAACCTAGGTAAGGAAGCTAGGATGAAACAGAAAATGGATTACTGTATTGTCAGAAGAAATTTTTTTTTTTTGTACATACTACAAATCCACCCTGTAAGACAGCAGTATGTACCTGAAAAACTGATTTCGTCAAGCCTTTCCATATCTTAGTCAAGTATTGAATTATGCACTTTGCTTCAGCATCTGAGCCGTGATGTCAGAACTGAAAATTGGCTCCAAATAAAGCCAGGTAGCTGGAATCTTCAGCCATTCATCCAGGATCTCCTGCGTCAACCACAGCTTTCCTTTGCATCCCCTATAAAGGGACGTTAGCTCAGATGCATTAACTGGTGCTTCCAGCAAAGCATCTTCGGTAGACTGCTAAAACCTCTTGGGCAATTTGCATATTCACAGCAGGTGCAACAGGTGCAAGTTTTAAGATTTCAGCAGATTTCACCTCACAGCATTTCCTGCAATAACAAATGCCACGTTAATTTCTGCAGCTGGATCTTTTGCAAGGTTGGTGGCAGGATTTCCTGAATGAGGTCAATCCAATAAACCAACAGTACCAGTGAATAAATGCAGGACATGCTTTAGCATGTAATAGTATTGGTGGACTAATTCCTTTTAACAGAACATGGAATCTGGCTTCTGACAAACACCCAAGCCCAGACCACTGTTTCTGTTTGCTAGGATAGGCTGAGATTGCAGAAGACATGAAAGCAGCCTAAACTACTGAACCAAAACTAAGCAGGCCTTGTCCTGCATACAGGACAACAAAAAGACATGTGGTTTTAATTAAAAGATTTCAAGTAGCAACTAGTCCAATAGTTAAGTCATATTTTACTTCTAACTTCAAATTCCAAGTGTGGATGTGGAACACATTTGTTTGATAGATTAAGGAGTTCAGTATTACTGCACACCAGTATGGGTACACATTATTATAATTTAATAGCTATTCAGTCTTTCCTTTTGAAAGCAAAAAATTCAAGGTCCTTTAGTCCATCATTTGTTCTAAGTATCCTCAATTTTTTTGCACCATTTAAAAATTATTTACCACCACTATTTGACACTTCTTACTATCTCACCAGTATCCCGCAGATGTGATGATAGCAGTTCTCTTTATTCCCAATTCACTGACATAAGCAATTCGCAAAAAATATATAAAAATAAAATGCTATTTATAACCCTGTAACAAACACCTATATTCTTCTTTCCCATATAGAAACAGGAAACATTCCTGAGATAGAATTATTACCAAAAGTGCATGCTGTTAAAATATATATTGTATATTTATACAATAAACTCATTTGTTGTACAAATATACAATTCATTCAACTTCGCTGTAACCAAAGCAGTAATTTTCTCAACAGCACGCTCATACATGGGCTGCATCAAGTCCTGTTAAATTAAATATGTGAAAACTTATTTAACTTCTTCCTTTATTCACTGCCACAGATTCTAAACAACAGACCACTCTATCCAATATGTCCCATTGTACCCAGCACGTACCATTTCCTCTAAACAAAGTCCCTCGCTCATCTTTTAGCTTCTGGTACCTCATCTCTGGTGACCTTGCTTCTACCAAAGGGTAGAGAAAAATGCAGTTTCCAAGAGGAAGGTCAGGCAGGTCAGTTAATTCGCTTACACCAAAATGAAGACGAGGAATTTGGAATTCTCTCTGGCAGCAGTCCAGAATTCTCCATGTTTTGTGAGGTTATTAAAAGAGCAACCATTGTGTAATTTCCTGGATCTCAAAGACTGAAGCAACAGTCTTGTGTTGTTGAAGTAATACCTTGTATTATTACTGTCAGTCATCAAAACACTCTGAAAACTGAAATGATGAAATGACCATGGCGAGCTTACTCTTTTTAAATAGGTAAACCCAAGTATTTTACATTAACAAGGAAGGACCTCTTACGCTGTGGTACAGTAGCAATTAGAGAATAAATACTTATTGGAATGCACATGCAGGTATATGGACATATGTATTCACATTTATTCAATACCTACTGAGACCTGAAAGAGCATTTCTGCAGGTCAGTGGGAATTTTGAGGTATCCATATTAGCTGGATATTTATAGCCAAGCTTTCTAGGAAGGACTTCTGGGTTTTCACAATATGACTATGTTTGGGGGATTTAAGAAGTAAGTATTTTATTGAGAAAAGAGATTAAAATCTTTGCTCAAAGATGGAAGTACAGAGTTTTTAACACACAATGCTTAATGTTAGAATTTAATTTTCTGCTTTAGAAAAAAAAATAAATCTTTCATCACATCCCTGAAATTTGTCTTGTCTTCAGTTTCTTCATTTCCTTTACATAAGCCCTAACATTTTTAATTTTTGAAGAGCTAAACAATTCAGTAGCTTTATATTTTAAGTGGAAAGTTTAGACAATATTATCTTAGTCTTCAACCTTTCCATCTCTACTTCAGTTATGTTTTATCTGGTAAAACAAAGGTATTGTTATAATGCATCTGCTGTCTTAAGTACCAGAGTGTGTTAAAAATGTTTAGGAACGTATCCAATGCATTAGCACTCCCCACATTGTTAATTAAGAGTAAAAATCAGCTTGAAGGGATTAAATAGTGTGTAGCTGACAAGGGACAAAAGCTTTATCCCTTTAAAACATGATTAATTTGCTGCTTAAGGAGGATAAACAAAAGCATTTGAAGTCTCTATGCTTTAGATTAAGCAGAAGAGATTTCTTGTTTGGTTACATTAGTTGGTGATGTTCTATTAGAGAAAATTACCTTTTTCTCTTTTCATAATGTTTAATGAAAGGAGATCCTCTCATAATCTCAATTTTGACAATGGTTTTCTGAATATCATCTACAGATGACAAAATATGGGTTCCCATTTCTCTCTAGCCAAGAACTTAATCCCATCCAGAGTCCCTTTCCATTAAAGCTTTCTCAATTGAATATTCTTTGGTGGCTGTTTCACTGACAGGCTCTAACTTTTCTACGAATGGTTCAAAATGCAAGTTAATGTATGACAAAATATTTAAGTCTTCAGAAGAAGACAGTGGTAAACCCACAGCTTTGGACATCCTTCCCAGCATCTTTCTTGCAAACCAGGATTGTGAATCACCTGGATTAGAGGAACATGGCATCTCATTTCTTCTGCTTTGAATTTAACTTGCCTTGCTACTGCTAATGCATTTGGAGAACTGTGGAAGGCTCTGACAAGTTTATACGGCCCACGCCAGTAATTTTCTACATCACCCCTACTTCATCCGGGTTCACTTCTCTGTCCAGTCTTTTTGTTTTCTGTTGAATTCCACAGTCATATCATTGAGATGACATATCAACCCAAGATCATATAGGAACAAATTACCATGCTCAGTAAATTTGCAATTTAAATCTCAAATCATGTTAAAACATTTTACAGCTGAATTAGGAATAATTTTGCCACACCTCACTAACTGAATTACTACGCAAACTACTGATACTAATAACACAAATATTAAGATGTATAATTTGTATTCTTGACTAGGTTAGACTATAATCTGTACCTTATCAGCAGCAAGATGAAATTTTTTATTTAATGCTTGTGCCTCTTCAAATATTCTGTGAGTATCTCCAAATGTGCTAAATTCTTCAACCAGCTACAAGAGAATACTAGAAACATAGAATGGTTTGGGTTGGAAGGGACCTTAAAAACCATCTGGTTCCATAGCCCCTGCCACGGGCAGGGTCACCTTCCTCTAGACCAGGTTGCTCAGAGCCCCAACCACCCTGGCCCTGAACACTTCCAGGGATGAGACATGCACAGCTTCTCTGGGCAGCCTGTGGCGAGGCTGTGCCTCACCACACCCACGGTGAAGAACTTCTGCCCTTTTAACAGCAGGTTCTATGCTTCAGAATATATTCATTCCTATGGATCTAGAGAATATTTGGCTATTTTAGAACACACCAAACAAAGACTGATACATCTTTTCAGCAATGAGATGGAAGAACTACTAGAAGGGGTTTCATGCCAGTATAATATTACACACTACCCATGATGAAATGGAATTTGTTTATTCTCCAGCACAAAATTCTAGCATAACATGTATGCATCTTAAAGACATCATATTCTCAGAGAGCAAACATTTTACTTTTTGCTTGAAAAAAATTGCTGCAATTATACCCAATAATAAACTTCACTGTAGTAAAAGTTCAAGTCAGTCAGACCCAAATTCAGCCAAACACTCAATACCAGGCACATGCATCAGAACTTTGCTGAACAGCAAGTGACTAAAGACAAGTTACATTTCAAGGGTAAATGTAAGGGCTTTGCTGAACTCAAACAGGAATACATCAAAGAAACAGCAGGAGGTTGATTACAGAAGTGATACTTGTGAAGTGAGGAGATGGGATTTTACAGTTCCCAAACTGCAAACTCTACATCTGCTAAATTTTAAATGATCATTTAACAAAGGCTGTAAAGGCAAAATTACTTCATACAACTTGCCAATGAGTGCTTTTTAAAGTTTTCTTGTGAAGAAGTTAATGCATATTCAAGGTCTCTACACCTCAGGTTTCAAAGTCTTTCATTAGTTTAGCATATTGGGAATGGATATTGAGTCTTCCACAGCCAATTCAATTGCTTGAATTTAATTCAGGAGAACGAAGAGATATTCACTGTTTGACTACATTGTGTGTTCAGAAGCCTGCAGAACATGTAATTTGATTCTACTGTTGTGTTGCCCACACTACAGAAATTACTTGTTATCTGCTTACATCGGCTAGATGGGCATAGAAATAAACCCCAAACCATCATATACAGACACACTGCTTTCTGAAAATCAGTTTTAACATGTCCAGGTAATGCCCATATCACTAACTAACTACTTTTATTATTTTCTAAATACCTACATTACCAACCAGCCACACTGCTTGCTACCATACTTCCCTATAGGAGTAACCTCCAAACTTTCTTGAACACACATCCCTATCAGCAAGAAATTTTTGAGCACATGCCCAATATATGTATATTTATTTACAGATTATACACACAAGCTACTGTACTGTATTATAGACACAATAAAACCTACACAAAAGTTAAACATTAAAACAAGAATAAATGAAGATGAAAATAATATTATAAATAATTTTTACATTTAAATAAATAATTTCATATAAAACAATGAATTGAATATGCTCCATTAGTTTTCGTTCAATGCTTTGAGATTCAAAGGTCCAAGTTCAGTTTATTTCAACACTTGGTTTTAATGGCTGTCATAGCTGAAAAAGTTTGATGACAGATTCAAATGGAAGAATTGCATCATTGGCTGGTCTTAATAAATCATGATCTCATCCACCAGTTATGCAAAGATTTTTGTTTAACTTCATATAGTTTATTTTCACCTTCCTTGATGTCACTTTATTGTTCTTGCAAACTGACTGGAAGGTTGCATTTTTGAGTTTTTAAAATCACAGAAAAATTTTTGAAAGAGATTGTGCAAGGCCTCGTCCAGACAAGATTTGAAGTTCTCTAAGGCCACTACCTCTCCAGGCAAATTTCTCCCCTGCTTTATCATTCATTGCAAAGAATGCCATTCCTATTTCTGGTCAGAATTCCCCTCCCTGCAAACACAGGGAGCTGCCTCTCCTGCTGCTGCTGCATGGCACCCAGAGGAATCTGGCAGCATTTTCTCTGTAGACTGTAACTACATCCCTGCACCACATTCTTTTCCCCAACACACACAGTCCTGCCAAGGCTCTTTTCGCACACCAAATGCTCCAGCCCTATAACCATCCCACGGTGATCTGATGGACTCGGGTTTATCTGCAGCTTTACAGCTGACTTGGGTAAAATCACCTGAGTCAATCAGGTGACTCTGAACTTCGAACATGCTCTTCGTTCTCCATGTCTTACATAATGAAACTGAAATATAAAGCTCAAGTGGCCTTGATTTGGGTGAGCACTACCTAGCAACAACCAAAACATCAGTGTGTTATCAGTGTTATTGTCATACTGAGTCCAAAACACAGCACTGTGCCAGCTACCGAGAAGAAAATGAATTATATTCCAGCTGAAACCAAGACAATGACATAATATTTTGTACTTTGCACCAAGCTTAAGGCTTGGTACACAAATTAATTTCTGTGGTTTCTAAAGGGGTGCCTGTAGGAGAGAGTCACTCTCTCTGGAAACACTACAGGAACAGCAGCCCAAACCAAAAGCATCTGTTTAAATTTGCACTGCTAAACTAATTAAAGGAGATCTGGGCAGCTTTAAGGAGGACTGTGTCGTTTGTAAAACCCTGTTTTGTAGAGTTCGAAGCATAGACGCCACGGTTTGAATGTTGGGTGCCAATGCCCTCCGCCTCAGCAGGACCGGGCGCTGCGGCATCTGCGCCCCGCCAGGCCCCCCTCGGATAAAACCCGGCGTGGCAGAAAGTTAACTCATAAACGTGAGTTAAGTTTTAAAAAAAATTTTTTTTAAACCCCCTAAAACTAAAACCAAACCAAACAAAACCAAACAAAAATCCAACCAAACGAAACCCCGCACCTTTCAGCTCAGAAAGCCCGCTCCGGCAGCCCGGTGCTCCCGGGCGCTGAGGCAGCTCCTCAGCCGGCCCCGCGCTCGGCCGCTCCCCGCGCTCTGCGGCGGGACACGGCACAGCTCAGCACCGCTGCTTCCCGGTTTCCACCGCCTTATCCCAGCGGCTGGAAACTGGCGGGAGCCTAATCCCGGGTGCGGTGCCTCGCCCACCGCCGGGAGCCCGGCAGCGGCTGCGTTGCCGTGGCCGGGGCGTAGAGCCCGCGCTGGACTCGCCTCAGCCGAGAACACCTCACACCTGAGGCGACGGAATTAAACTTCCACAAAGTCTCTGCAGCCGTGCCAGACTGGAGCTCAGCTGTGCTGTTACTGCACCGCGATCGTCTGCCAGTAGGAAAAGCTTCGGCCCCTGCTGTGCCTGCCAGTTTGAAAAAAGGATGGTGAACGTGGCTTTGAGCAGCACGTACCGTTCGCTGCTGCCCAGGCAGGGATCCTCCTTACCTTTACACATTAACTGACGTGTATCAATAAGTGGATGCAGGTGCTCGTCTTTAGGCAAAGCAGGGGGGCAGGTGCGCCAGCTAAACATGCAAAGGAACTCAGCTGTGTTTGCAAAATGGTTCTTAGTAAGATAGATGGCTGGGCTGGGGTGGCTAACCCACAACAGCAACCAGAGGTTTTCCAGGTGCCGCATCATGCATCAGCCCATCTTGTGCACAGTCACTTAGGATTTGAACAACCTGCCCCCACACCCCTAGGAAATTACAGAATACAAGAAAATATAAATAAAAATCTCATTCAGTTTAATTGGTAGTCAGTGGGTGTTTCCCCCACTGAATCCAATTCTTTCACCAATCTAAATCAACTACTGCCACAGCTGGTATGACTTCTAACACTTTCCTGGGGCCAGGTTTGGCTTTCTATGGGATCTGAAACAGCTGTTGCCATGTTGGGCAGTTTGTGAATTTTAAATGAGAGGTTTCTACATGTTTTCACAGCAACATATAAAAGGTAGCACTACATTTTACAGAGCTAACCTGCTAGAAAATCCCTACAAAGGAGCTCCAATTCAAGCCTGTAACCAATCTTGTGAACTGCACACAGAGCGTTACAAGCTCAGATAGCAACTTTTAAACATAAAAGCCCCTTTATTAAAATACCACAGGCAAAGAACCACTAGGGTATTTCTGCTTTGTCCAGCTGTAGAAGGCTCAACATCACTTGGAATTCCCAGTACATTTTCTAAATCCAAGCCAGTTCCAAAGCCTGGTTTTGATCTTGAAATGAGAAATACCCTCATACTCAACCTCGCATAGGGAGATTCAAACAAGCTCTACTCTGTACTGGCTATAATACAGAACAGTCCAGTTGGAAACCATGCAAAGGGAACTCCCTGCTATTTCAACTATTGGAACTACACGTACAGCAAGCGGTGACACAATCAGCACGCACTGCCATCCACTGCTGGGTATGGGAGTCCTTTTGCTAGAACGTGACATTTTGGGGTTTATTGTCTGATTAGGAAACTGGAAACAGCATACCTGCTTGTACTCTTCAGAGCAAGAAAGACACAGATTGCTAATATGAGAAACATTATAAAGAAAACCCTTATGCATATAGTATTTTTCCTCATCAGAAGAACTTTCTTCCTACAGACATGAATAGTAACACCTACATTGCTGTTTATTCACTACATGGGCTACCAGATAAGAACTTTCATGTCATCATTCCTGTACCTACTTTTAATTATTAAAAAGTTTCCTTATACTCTATAGCACGTTACTCACTGATAGAGATGACTTGGCAATTCAGCCTTGTAATATTACCATTAAATTTGGTAGACTTTCTACACTGATTCATTCTGTATCTTGCCCATTTTTGCAGTGGTGATTGGACCAAGCAGTATTTTCAAGCCTGTCAGCTGCCAGGTTCCAATGCCCAGGATGAGTGGTTTCTGAAACAAACACACAGTAATTGCACACTCGTGTTCTGCCCCAAAAATATTTTACAAAATATTTTTTCAAGCTCAACTTGCTTTACTTGGCAAGAGTACAAGCACAGGTGTCCTGGTAAGAAGAGGGTCAGTTATCATATAATGGTTTGGGTTGGAAGGGACCTTAGAGATCATTTAGTTCCAACCCCCTGCCATGGGCAGGAACACCTTCCACTAGACCGGGTTGCTCAGAGCCCTGTCCAACCTGGCCTTGAACACTTCCAGGGATGGGACATCCACAGCTTTTTCGAGGTACCTGTTCCAGTGCCTCATGACCCTCACTGTCAAGAATTTCTTCCTATTATCTAATCCTAAATCTATCTACTCTCAGTTTAAAGACACTGTGATGCATTTCTCAAAGATGTCTCCTTCCTCAGGACTTTTGAAAAGGCAGAAATTTCAAGTTGTCTGAAACCACCATTAAACAGAATAGTTTGTTTTCTTGATGTGTTAAAAAAAAATAGGCATCATTCCTGATAAGAACTCTCACTGCAAGAAATGTAAATATTCAGATAATTTCTGAACTTAATGCTGCAACACCAAAGCAACCACATGAATACACTGTTTCTTTCACTAAAAAGAAAGCCCATTTGTGCATTTCAAACAATGAGAAAGCTTTGTCAATGAAATGTGCCTTTGGAAGAAGCATACTATCCAGGCCACCAGGAGTTAACTCCCGCTTTTGAGTGCAATTCCCTTTCTATAGGACGCTTGTTTTGGGGGTTGTTGTTTTTTATTTCAGCCATCTACTTGAAAATGAAACAAATGTACCATAGTGCCCTATGAGGTTAATATGTATAACAAAGATTCCATTTAAGTTGTCTCACATGGCCATTCAGAAAGAGCAGTAGAATTTAACATAAAAAGTATCACCTCAGCAAGTACAGCAAGATATAACCAGATCATTACAAATAGGAACGCCAGCATTTTCTACGTAAAACCCAGACACATAGAGAACTAGTTCCAGGAAGTTAGCTGCTAAGTTCATGATTCACTGGTAGTAGTCAGCAGGGATTCAGCAAGAAGAAGTCAGACTTGAGCAACCCTCTGCAGTGAAATGACTGCCCGGAGCTGAGGGTAGAGCAGCAGACACTGCCTACAGAGACCTCAGCAAGGCCTCTGACACTCTCCCAGAAGATCCTGGTTAAGGATGATGGGCAGAGCATGCCCTCAGCAAGGCTGCAGGTGACACAAAACTGGGAGTGGCTGATACACCTCTGGGTGCTGCTGCCATCCATAGGGACCTCTGCAGGCTGGGGAAATGGGCTGTGGAGGAACAGTCCCATACACTGATACATGCTGGAGCCATCCAGCTGGAAAACCCCCTTGCAGAGAAGGCCCTGGCGTCCCGGAGTGGAGCAGGAGCCAGCAGTGTGCCACAGGCCAATGGCACAGGCTGCAGCAGCAGGGTGACGGAGGTGATCCTTCCCTTTACTACACACAGCAGCAGTGCCCAGTTCTGGGCAACCCAGTGCGAGACACAGAGAGAGCTGGGAATCCAACTAAAGGCCACAAAGGGATTCAGGGACTGGAGCACCCTTCTTATGAGCAAAGGATGAGGCAGCAGGGACTGTTTAGGCAGGAGAAAAGAAAGCTCAGGGAGGCTCTTATCAACATGTATCATCATCCTGAAGTGGGGGTGCAAAGAAGATGGAGCCAGGCTCTTGTCACTGATGCCCAGTGACAGGACAAGAGGCAGTGGGCACAAACAGGAACACATGAGGTTCCACCTGAAAACAAGAACATACTTGTACTGTGAGGCTGACTGAGAACTGCAGCAGGTTGCCCAGGGAGACAGTGTCCTTCCTTGGAGATCCAAAGCCATCTGGACATCGTTCTGGACAGCAAGGCCTAGAGGGGATGGCTGGAGCAGGGGTGTTGGGCAACATGACTTCCAGAGGCCCCTCCCAACCTCAAACAGGCTCTGATTCTGTGAATAAACAAACACACAAGTTTTGAAAAAATGGCAAAGTTTATTTTCTTTTAATACAAAAAGGTCATGAACTGCATGGAAGCATGGCTTCAGTCATCTGAAAATGTTACTCAATCACACTTGGAAATTCCCAGTAATATGGCAGGAAGCAAGACAGACTAACAGTTGCCTACAATGTATGTATTTACATTCACCTGGAGTTAATTCGCATAACAATATTTTTAAATAAATCAAATGCACTTATCCAAACAAGGTCTGATTCAAGGTATATTTTAAGTTTATATAAAATACAAATAAAATCTTCAAAAGTTAAATTCTTTGGATAAAACCAATTTTCAATTATTTAAAGGTAAGTTACCTCTAAAGTAGTAAGAAATGTAAACATCAGATACTGTGATAAAAATCATAAGGAACGACAGCTTTGTCATGAAGTGCTGGCATATGCTATCAGCTTTATTTTCCAGACACTAAAAAATAGTTGTAATTTCAATTCAGTAATATTTCAAATTATAACACTTATTATAACTTAATTATAACACAGAACTTTAAATTTAAACACTTTTTTTAACATTCTTTTTTACCTTTATCTTCACAGCTTTTTGGTATTTTCTTCTTAAGCGAACTTTAACTTCTCCATACGTATCTAATAATTTGTGTTTATAACTTACCCAGTTCAAACTAGACTCCATGCTGGTGGAAAAAAAAATCAAAAGGTCAGGTAAGACTCCAACTGGGACAAGCCAAGGACTTCGAAAAGGGTGTAAAGGACCTGAACACAATCCAACAGCTGCCTCCTGCAAAGTAATTCTGTAATTATACATACAATCAGTACCACTGAAAAAAGCTCTATGAGAATTAATGCACAAAGGAGACTCGGTGTGGTTCGCTCACACCCAGGCATCAGAGCTTTGTATCTGCTGAACAAACCCGTTACTTCTTTTCACATGAAATTAAGTCTTGGAAAACTTCTACTTCTTCTGACAAACAGAAGCTGAAAAGTTGTACATGCATTACACCTCAGTCTGTTTGTCAGCGTGACTGTCCCCCAAAACTAGGACAACAGTTCTGGATTCCCCCATGCATTATGGTGACACCGTATATTGAAAACTGTTTGGGAAAAACCTGCTCTTTCCTTGTGTGAAGAAAGATAAAACACAACCTTTTACCACTCATCAGCTTCACCTCTCAGTCATATGTTATTCCAAAATGCCAATCTGCCCAGCTACTGACAAATCCACAGGCACACTTGAAAAAGATTATCAGATTGTGGTATTTTATTATACAAAACAAATCTAATTCAAAGACAATTAAATTTAAGCTCTGAGGAGTGGAAAACCCCAAAATATTTTAAAGTGACATTTACTTTCAAAATATCTGTAAGAGCTTTAATAAATTCACTGCCCAAAAAGACTTCCAGTCCCTGTTATGATTAAGGGGCTTATTTTATGAGTATTAGTTTCAGGCTGTTAAGGCACAACTGGCATTTGTTCTAAGACAAAACTTGACACAAGCATTATTACCTCAGAGCCAGAAACAGGAAATGGAAGGCACAGAACTTTTAAAAAATACCACTAAACAAACCAATTTTAAAGGCTTAAAACAATTATTAGGTAGTTTGTCTTTAAATACTAACACACTGCAGTCCATTTCTCAGAGCAGGCATGAAGCTGAGTAATAATGGGCAACAACTGACAGCAAGTTGCACTTCTACATTATAGGGGCACAGAGAAAAGTTGTTAATTGCAGCTTCACTGGCAAAAATGGTTATTTTCAGTTTATTCAGTTTTACTACTTTTAACTAGAGGCTTTCTGTTTTGCGGCTTGTTTGTGGGGGGGTTTTTTGGGGGTGGTTGTTTTGGGGTTTTTTAGTTTGTTTTGGTTTGGTTTTAAGATAAGGAAAAAGTCAATACAGGTAGATGATACTATTTCAGAGGCTGATGAAAGCAAACCACCAAGTTCAAATATTCACATCAGCATAGGAACCTCACCTTCAAATGTAATTTAGTGGTAAGAAGCCAAGGACCACAAGCACAAGAACTGACTATCTACCTGTTTTCTATGCCAAGTGTTGTAGAGATCCAACACAGCATAACCCCACAGAATATGCATTCTAATGCCCAAATGGACCAGATCTCTAAGGCAGAACTACTAGTGATCCTAGAGGGAAAACAGGTTTCCAAATGGCCCCAACAGATGTACCACAGTCCCAAAACATACCAACTTTAGCCTCTATTTAAAGTGGTGAGAATGGTAGCAAGCAAGTCCAGTAAAGCAGCAAGATTCAGTTTCCCTGCTTCCCTTCCCAATTTCTTACTAAGGCTAGTCCTAAAAGCATGCATGTGTTCAACCACTGTTTGGCAAAGGCTGTGCTTAAACTCATTTGCAGGTTTCAGTTTGTTCACTCTAGCATCATCTTTTGACTAGAACTTGAAAAGTGCAAAAATATTTAATTATATCTTCTTAAAAAAAATAATTCATTTTATTGGCGCAACAACTCCAATTCCTCAGGAGTTAAATCCACTGCCAGCAATGGATAGAAAAGGAGACACCAGCATAAAAGAATCAAAGTGCATTTCCAGTATGCCAATGCTGCACGAATTGGCAAGCCAGAACCTTATTTTCACCACTGGAACGGATCACGCTGAATTCACTGCATGAAAAGTCTGTATTACACATTAACACACAAAGTCCGTCATGAAGTCTTGCGGATGCTGCAATGAATCGTCAAAGCGGAAGCGTTTGGAGACCGTACTGCTGTCCTCTGGAATGTTCTCCTTGTCCTCCTTGTCGCTGCAGGTACCATTGCAGCTGGATTTTACACTCCGCTCTTCTGAGCACTTTGTTGTGTGTCCTGGCAGCTCAGAGGAGCAGCAAGTTTCTTCAGGGCTGCACAGGAGCATGAACTCCCCTTGCTGCAACCATGAATGGGAGAGACAATCTGCTGCTGTGGGCCTGTCCCTTTGGAAAGGAAAGGGGAGAGGTGCCTAAGTTAATTTCACCAATACTAAAAAACTAAAATAGCTCTGATGCTAAAAATCCTAAGCAAAACTGACACTGAGGAGTCAATATTGTTGTGTTTTCACCCCTACCTCAGCTGCTACAAACACAGTTAAGTACTGGCTACATGCATGTAAATTTAGTTGACGTTTTAGTTACAGAGTTTAGTTATGTTTTAGTTAAATTTTGTTTTAGTTACCTAAAGCCCGTAAGCTTTCATCAGAACAAGGAACGTAGTCCCTTGGAATGTTTTCAACATGGTACACATAAATGTGCACTTGCTTTTGCTTTTAAAGTCACGTTTTATACAGACCATAAATAGTGAGGCTCATGAATATTCAGTCATTAGGTTTTCAAGGACCGCCAAGCAACATGATGTCATCAACTCTGACATTTTCTAGTGTTTTACTCTTGCAATTCATCTGGCACAAACCCTTTCAAAATGTAGATCTTACCAAACAAACCAGACTTAGAAAATTGTTCCTCTGGATAACCTAGTACAGTGCTACTGCAAGTCTTAATTGTGTTCTGCATTGTTAACTTCCACAGAACTTGTTGGAAAACTGGTTCCAAGGCAACAGAGCCCACTACTTGTGCCTAACTCCACCAGAACACAGGAGTATTTTTCAGTCAGAGAAGTGTAAGTTTACAGAGTTGACTCTCTGAGAAGAGACTTTTCCTCTTAAAATTCAAGGAGGTATAGTCATCAAGAGTTGGAATGGGAAAAAAAAAAGGCAGCTTATTGAGGATATAATGAAGACTTGAGATGCCCACGAGAAAGTGAGCAGTAATTGTGACAATGTCAAATATCCCACAGGTCCACACTAAGAGTTATCAAAGCAGGCTCTTCGTCGTTGATGCCCTTTCTCTAGGTGCTCCACAAACATGAAAGATAAGATTCCCTCATGATACTGGTGTTGTGTGAACTATTGCAGATCCTGACAAACTGTGTATGCAAGATGTTAAAACAGGAAGGACTCTTCCGACATGACTTTATACGGAGTCCTTATTTCCTCAGAGCAGACACTTCCCAGGAATCATCTCCCATCGTCTCCTTCTACCCAAGAGCCTCTCTCAGCCGAGCAGGGTCACTCCTGCCTGCTGGAGGCTCTCTGAAGATGACAAGGACTCCTGTCTCACCACAGGTGACAATATCTAGCACTGCAATTGATAATACCCGACCGGGTCACTTCTCAAAGTTCAGCTATTTCGCAAGGTCTTGATTAGAGTCTGAACTCCCAAAGAAGGCAGAGTTATGGGAGTGTATCTAACAAACAAAAAAGTTTTCACTTCAGATTGAGAACATTAAGACTGAACAAGGCAAACAACTGCCAAGTATAAATATATAATAAGAGGTGTATTTAAGTAGAGAGATAAAGGTAAGTCAGAAAACGAGAGAGCACTGCAAAGACATTGCATTTTGTCTCTCCAAATTGTACAATAGTTATAGAAAAGAATGTGACCTTTCTAGAGTATATTTAATAAAATCTGTTAACTATCTGTCCTCTGAATGAAAATATAAAGAAACTCAAAAAAAAAAACCAACCTCAAAGAACAAGACTGACTAATAACATTATTTGTAATAACAACAATAGTATCTGACAATAATAGCCAGACAGTGAATTGAAGATCCTTCCCACGCATTATGAAAAAGCATAAACTTGCACTTTTAAATATCAGTTGAAAATACCAATGCATTGTGAAATATCCACCTGATCTTATCAATGGTATTAACTACATAAATTAACATTCACTTTTTCTAGGTGCTCCACAAATTTAGGCTTCTTTCCTGGAGGAGTTTGCTACTTACTCTGGATTTTTTATGAGAAGTTTCTGAATGAAGTCTTTTGCAGGCTGTGAAACCGATGAAAATGTTTCTTCTGAATAATCCACGTTAACTTGAGATATATTAAGGTAAGTTTCTTGAATATCAGCTCCCACAAATGGAGATTCTTGTGTCAGCAGCATGTATGAGATGACACCGATGTTCCTGAGATAAGAAAACAAAGTCTAAACCTACTAGAGAATCTAAATATGCCCTGCATATTTACTGTGCTGCAGATCAAACTTCCTGACACATCCCACACTCAGAATGAGAAGCATCATGTGATTCGAGCATGACTGCACATACACACACAAGGAAAGCTGTGTGTATATCAATAAAAGCATTTTTGAAAACTGTTTACTTTCAATATATCCTTTTCTTCCTATTGAGATTAATAGGAAAAGGAAATACCACTTTTATACAGCCCACTCTTGGGACATACAGCAATTCTGGATGACAGAGCTGCAAAAAAGACAGATTTGCTAATCTGCATGCAAATAAAACCCATCTTTCACTGCAATTCTGAATGACAGAGCAAAGACTGAGAGTCAGTCAACCTCTGTGTACATTTCACATCTGAGTTGTGTTACAATCTCCTCTTGCTGAAATGTTTCTCCCAAGAACATGAACATGATCATGCAATCTATTATAAATTTTAAGACAGTTTCTTGATGCATAATAAAACCATTTTTGTGATCTGATAGATCAGAATTTAATACTCATTACAGTGTGGAAACATGCAGCTGTTGGGTTTCTCATTCTGAGATCAGAAGGGGTTTTTTTATGTCTTCCCACAAAAGCAGGCAAATAATACATGATTAAAAACATTCACTAACAGATTAGTTACTGAGTTGAGAATTTCAAAGGAGCAATTGGCAACTTTTAACAGTGAATTTTAATTAAGATGCTGAAGATTTTATGTTTTAAAGGAAACATTTCAAAGCTAGTCTTTAACATAACTCATAAAATTAAAAAGCCATAAATAAAGCTGTGGGTCAGCTTAAAGTACTTGTCTCCTTTTTTAAGATTCATTCTGCAAGTATTTCTCTAAAAATAAGAAGTAGGAAGTTTACATCCTTCTTATAATTTGCATAAAAATTATTTAACAACATAAAAGAGGGAAGGAAAGAGTGTCCTAGAGTAGCTAATACCTGAAGCTTGTCACCCAGGAGTAACTAATATCTAAAGTATGTTATCTAGCCACTGTCACTATTCCCTTAGAACAAACACGTGTACTCCACAGGCTCAGAAGCCGCCTGCATTCCCTACAAAGTGTGCAACAGACCCATAAACTGCTGTAAGCCCTGAGTTATATCCTGAGGGCTCCTTCCCCTCCCATCTCTCCCTCCCTCTTTCAGCCACACCACCAAAAGAAGGTGGTATTCTTGGAAGCCAGATGAAACTGCATCAGGCTCTTAGACTGTTAAGTGGTCCCACCAAACCTCAGTAAAATGAATTAAGATAAAACATACCACATGTCTGTAGCTGTGGTAATAGGATCGTAGTTTAAGATTTCTGGAGCTAAAGAGATGGGGAGAAGAAAAATGCTTTAGTAAATATATTATTTAAATGGCCTTGAATCATACACTACATTTCTGGCATTCTTTTGCTAACCATTATTATGAGACTAAACATGTAGTTTCCATAATTAGGCTTATTATTTTAAAGTGACAAGGGTGGCAAAAAGTTATTTCCGTTTGCCTAGACATGGATGTTTACTTGGTTCACACCAAAATAGCACTACATGGCCTACGGTTTATCCAAGTTTCAAGATGTGTTCAAATCAGATGCATGCACGTAAGTTTTTCTCCTAAGAGGTTTTGAAGTATACAGCCTTTTAAGGGGAATGCATAAAGCCTTCAGCATGTTAATACTGCAAAACAAGATGATCAGGCCAATTTTAGGATCACTGGCTGTTAGCATAGGCTAGGTAGCAAGTTATTCACTGCAGAATGAAGTGCTCTTAGAATTGAGTATTGGCAAATCATGAAGGAAACTTGTCCCTCAGAGAGGGCCAAGTGTTAATAGCAATCTTTCCCTTTCCAAGGAATATTTAAATCTCATTAAATCATCATATTAAATAACGTTGCTAATTCAAAGAACATTTCTTTGTGCATGCTAATGTATTCCAATCCTAATCAGAAGAATTTAACAGCCTGCATCTCAGCAAATACTACAGCGTAAAATTGAGAGGTACACTTATTGATGTAATTCGGGATTTTTTGGTGCAAATATTTGTTGACTACTCTAAAAAAAGAGCAGCTCAAAACACATTGCCTTGTCCTGTGGTGTTCTTTATCAGCTTGTAAGTTGGTAAGCATGTTACATGAAGTGTTCCTGTTTTCTCAAAACCCCACGAGATGTTGTGAAGCAGCCCTTCCATACCGAGATACTCCGTTGTTCCCATGATCTGCCGCAGTTCGCTGGAATTCTCAAGCTTCCGGGACATCCCAAAATCTACAATTTTTACATCTCCAAGAGGATTGATGCTGCTCAGCAAAATATTTTGAGGCTAGAATAGAAAATATTGCATTCCTAATTAATAAAATACAATCTGAAAAAAAAGCTCAATGTACTAAATGACATTTCAGGTTCTATTATGCAATACTTATTGCTAAATGTTACTTAAAAATATTTAATCTCTATCCTTTTAATCTCATTTTAATATCATTTAATCTCCTTATTCTCATCTTTTTTATGTATTTAACAAATTACTTTGATGAACATAATAAACTGAAGATAAAGTGCTAAAACAAAGTCTGTTGCAGCCTCACCTTTAAATCAAGATGAACAATATTGTTTTCGTGCAAGCAGCAAAGTCCTTCAAGTATTTGCCTTATAAGCCTTACAATATCCCTTTCACCAATTCTGTCATCCAGATCTGGGACACACAAGTCAAATATTTCTCCTCCAGCAGCACTGAAACACATTCAAGAACACCTATGTATTAAGTTTAAATTTTGAAGCTTAAGTGAGGAAAAATGTTATCAATATCAATAATATCTAACATATATCTGTAATATCAGAGAGGCTGGGACTATTTTATTGTTTTTACACACTTATGCTAAAACACTTAATATAAACACTTAGAAAAGGAAAAAAAAAATCCGATGATGCTTTTTCTTTCCTTATAGCCTGAAACAGGAGCTGAGACAGCAAAAAGCACTTTGACTGGTAACCTCATAATGCTCTGGTCCCCTCAAGCAAGTGAGAAGATGCCTTCCAGAAGCTGAGTTCTATCATCCGTCCTGAATCAAAGAAGCCTTTCTTTTCAAGTCAAATCTAAATTTTTTTCCATGAGACCAGTTCATAAATAATTCAGTGCAGTATAAGGCAGCATGGAAATATCTGTGTTCATGTGGTTTATGAGCTATTCCTACACTTGGCTGCAGTGTCAGCTGTCTTCTTTCAGGCTGGGTTTGAGATCATTACTCAGCCTGCTCTGAGCGCCTGAAGTCTCTCTCAAGGATGAAGGGCTACCTCAGAACTACAGACCACTAAAAACCTCACTGCTGACAAAATGAGAGTCTGTTCAGAAGTCAGATAATGGACAAAACGAATGAACCCAGCCACAACCCTGCTGAAGTTAGCTGAGGGGTCAGCAATGCCTCCCCTAGCTGACTTCATGACAACATGTACGTGGGGAATGGCAGTGGATGCCATGAATTTCAACTTTCACAAGGTTTTCAGCACTGGCTCCCACAGTATTCTTGAACTCAAGTTACGTTATGGTCTGGATGGGTGGGCACCCAGATGGGCACAGAGCTGAAAGCTCTGCAGAAAAGGATTTGCAGAAAAGCCTTAGAAAAACAAATAATATGTTAGGGGCCACCTAGTTCCAGGGGAAAAAAGCTTTTTAAGATAGAATCCAGCTATATTCTTTGGAAAATTTGAAGGGATTTATCATGGTGTATGGAGACCACCATTAACAGCACTTCAAACACTTTGTACATGAAACTTAAAGCTTAGAAGTAATTAATTTCACAGGCCACATTTTTGTTCCTTACATTCCAAACAAATTTACACATACAACAAATATGATAGATAATGCAAATTCAATTCCCAAATTAAACTTATTTTTCAGAGCCAAGGAGAAGCTTCGGGGACATCTGTAAAAAATGTGAAAATTTTTAAAGGAATGGCTCCAAAGGCCAGTTTCAAAACAACAAAAGCACTAATTTAGGGGCTCAAAACACACAAAGTAACTGCAATTCTTCAGTCACCAAAAAATGTCAAGTGCTAACTGAAATTCACAGGGCATGGATGTGCTCAGCCTCTTTGAAATCTGTGTACTTGGTATCAGTGACATTTTTGTTTGTGATTTAAGTTGCATCAAAGCACTCAGGACCTTCTATGGCATTCCAAGAACATTATTTCCAGTCAGCTTGCCTGAAACATTCTTAAAGGAAAAAATATAAAATATATAAAATTATAATGAAAGATTAGCATAACGTATACAGGGTACTGTTGCAATTCTTCTGGGCACTCAGGCAACTCATGCAAAAAATCAGTATATTGAAAGACTTTTATCTACAAACATGGAATGTATGATCAAGGCATACTTACTATTCCAACACTAAGATGATTTCATTTGCTGTTTCATAGACTTCATGGAGATTAACTACGTGAGGATTGGATTTCATTAATTCAAGGACAGCAATTTCATGCAGAATCTCTGCTTTGCAGTCTTGACCTCTTCTTCTTTTCTTTAAAAATTTAGCTGCATACTCTTGGCCTGTGGATTTAGCTACACATTTTCTAACCACAGCACACCTTCCTCTACAAAATAAAAGGGAAAACATTGAGACACAGGAAATTAAAAGGACATTAATTACCATTAGAAATATGAAGACATAGCAAATAACTGGAAACAAACGAAAAACAAAAAATATTGGGAAGTGCCATGCTTGGCCTGCTCTTACACTGTTTCCTGAACACTCACTTGCAGGCACTGTAGAAGGATATTAAGCTGATGAAGCTTTGGTGAGACCCAGTAAAATTCCCTTTATACAGCCTAGCTAAACATTAAACCACAGTATCAGGTTACAGGGACATTCTGTCAGGTCACAGAATAATTTGGTTGGAAAGGACTCCTGGAGGTCTCTAAAAACCTCCTGCTTAAAGCCATGAGGTCTTACCAGGCTGCCCAGAGTTCTGTTCAGGTTGGCAACATATTAAAAACCCCTCAACCTCATTATAACACTTACAGGACAATAATAAACAAAGCAAACCTCTGTGAAATGCAGAGAATGAACAGGGAAAATAAAGCATATTTATATGCATGGGCGGGGCAGGAGGTTTTCAGTTTAAAAAAAATTTAGTCAGAAAGAGAATTTCCTTCCACAAATCATGCAGTACTGCTACAAAAATCCCAGGTATCTGCAAAATGTTTCAAAACATCTTAATAGAAAAGCACCCACTACTTAGCATTCTCTTCCTCAATTACAGTTAGACAAAGTGCGTTGCTTTATTTGCTAGCCAACTGTTTAGGTATGGAAACAAAAATATATTTTGGCAAAGAAATGTTTTTAGAAGAAAACCACATACTGTAGTTAAAACACCAAGCTGATCTTTTAAAAATTTAGGAGGAAAAAATGCAGTTTTTTAAGCCAAGTCATAAACTCCTGGAAAAAACAATTTTATAACCACTAATATTGAATTCCCAGAAATGCCTGGTTGAATACATGCAAATGATGCATGTTTTCAAACGATACAAGAAACATTATTTACAAAGAAACAACTTGAAAGGCTGCAATAGGCATGTAAAGTTCTAAAAACAGTATAAAGCTGTGTACAAAGTGCACAACCTACTTTTATGTCTTCAAAAAAAGCCTGCCCACCTCTATTTTTTGTTACCACAGCATACTAAGAACATACGTAATGAAACAGCTCAGTACACAACCTATCTGAGCTGTGTTCTTCTAACTAAATTAGCTTCGTTAGTAGAAAATACCACACTGCCTTGTAGCCTTTATCTTTTTTCTGGTGCAAAAATCCCAGGGCTTAAAAGGAATGTTTCTTTAACAAAAAACCAAAAAACAACCAAAAAAAAGCAGCAAGCTTTTTTTGAAAAAATCTAGACTTCGATATTTAATCAAAAAAGGGATGAGCATCTCATGCAAAAAAACAATTTTCATTTGCAAGAAATTGTACAAAACTGCCTAAATTATTAAACATGTAAAGCTGACTTTTAATCATACTGCTAGAACTTATTTAGAAATAAATTCAACAAAACAGGTTCTCTGTTATCATTTATTTCAACATCAATTAGTTGTAGATTTTCTCTATCCTTTTTTAAAGCACTAAATTTTAGAGGTGAAAGTTATTTAGTCTGATACATGCACACTCTTCACTTCAGCAACTATCTGTAAGCCTGAAACAGCCACGTTCTTTCCCAACTGTTAAACCAGCTTCTTATTGCAGAGCATTTGAAATTACTGAGCCCAATTTCATAATATACCCAAGTTGAAAACACCCCTCCTCCAGCTTACATTCTCTTTTTAGCATCACATCAACCCTGTCAGCCACAAAAGTGTCTCTAAAATTAACAAAGGGGAACCCATTCAGTTTCATGAGAACAGCAAGATCTTCCCCGGTAGTTTTGGCACATCGTCCTTCTGGTTGCTGTGGGTTTGACAACTTTGAAGGGTCAGTGACATCTCCAGATTTGAGATGTAAGAATTTCCACTTGTTTATTAGTAATGTGCCAATTAAGGCAAAAATTAAGACAAAAAAAGTCTTTTAGAGCAGTAGAAATTGCTCCAGAAACACAAAAAAGTCAGCTCAGAAGTGCAGCACTGACACAAGCGGAGCAGTTCCCACTCCTTGCCTGCAAAGCAACTGCGTAATCATCCCCCTTCACAGCCCAGCTTTACAAGAAAAACTGATTTCAGGATGTTTTCATATCTCAACTTAGAAACCACAGAAATTTAACTACTTCAAAACAAGCCAAGCCACGCACACACCAGGGACAGAACTACTTAACCCACTAAACAGAACCTAACCTGCCAGCTTTGTGAGTCAGTGTCTTAAATACCAAAGGACCCAACAGATAAGGGTGTGGGAGGAAGAAATGGGGCTTGGGAAGCTTAAGCAGAGAACAAGAGAACTATTTACTACATAATCTCAACAGGAAAAAGAAAATTGCAAGTGAAAATTAGAGCATATTGAATTTTTTTGAGAGGTTACAAAGAAAAGATGGATTTTGCATCATTTAAAAAGCATTTATACGCTTAAAAACATGAAAAAATATACACGTAGTTAGGCCAGGAGAAATCACAAGTATGTTTGTAAAACAGAGTCTTCTGCTTCCGTTTTCTTTGCATTTTGGCACTTATCTTGTTATGCCTGGTTTGGCATGCACAGAAAGTACAAAAGACTGTGTTCTGGAATTCACACAAAACCTACACTTCTGTTTGCTTTAGACATCGTCTCACAAGCATGTAGAGTCTGAAAATCCAGCGTTGTAACAATACCTGAGTTCTAGAGGGTGCTGCATATAAACTGCTTCTGTAGAGCTTAGAATTCAAAAGCAGAGCTGACAAAAGTTAAGAAAAGAAGAAAGTTATGGGCTGCAATGTGCACTTCTATAAAAGTGTACCAGATAAAGCACATGCTAAAAAACCAGAAAAAACCCAAGAGAACAATGAAGGCTAAAGAGCTCACAAACCACATGCAGAAGAGCATCTCTGCTGACAAAACAAGCTGCAGATGCAAAGGATACTTGTGCAGCACAGCAAGGCACTGCTGTGAGACTGAGCCGGGACACTTCTGTTCAGGGAGCTTGGAAACACGATCACAGCATCATGTTTGCATGGCTTCACACCCAATTCATTGACTATTTTCAAGGTGTGAATTAACCCAGTGGTTTCAAAACACACACTCTGAAGGTCTGAAACAGTGTCATAAATACCAAGGGTTTGGGTGCTTTGTTGTTTTATTTCCTGTTTTACTCTTGTTTTATTTCCTGTTGCAAATATGAGCAAGGGAAGCAGGCTGCAAAACTGCTCTGAAACAGCAGGTTGTTTGAAACTTAGTCTAACTGCTTGAGGTTGGGATGGGAAGAGAAAAGGTCTTTGTTTTCTGGACTTCGGAAAACTCACCCAAACACCTGGGACAACCAACTCAAAATCCTCATTCTTTGTCTTACAAGTATTACCCTATGTCATCTCTTGTTTAGGCCTTGCACCTGGAATCAGATGTGTGTCTAGGCAGGAAAGGAAGATAATCCCAAATCTACTTGCCTATGAAAACATGCTAGATCTCTCTGATGTGGAAAAGGCCGGCAGCTTATGCCTCACTGCCCCTTTTCCTGGTCCCTAAAGAACCCACTGTGATGCAAAGAAGGGGACAGGGAAGGAGAAGGCCATACTTCATTCTCCATCTACTACCATGAAAGTTTGCCTCGTGGTACAGAGAATTTTCTTGCAGCAGAAATTCCTCTTGCTAAAATAAAATAAATAGGAATAATCTTACCTTCCAAGCTCTTTGGATTCAAGCATATAAAAATTGTGGAAGTTATCTGTCTTGATTGGTGTGTGCAGAGATGTGGCCAACAAGCCAGAAAGGCTCTTATTCTCCAGCTTTCTCCTCGACATCGTCAAGAGCCGGTCTCTCTCTTCTACCAGTCACCTGCTGAAAAACAACTAAGAGTTTTGGAAATTCCATAGTTACAGCGCAGGAGAGTATACAAATATTACGAGTTTAGGGCTATAAAACTAGAATAGCCAGAACTTTGTTCAGTAGCAGCCTGAAAACAACACATTTAATCACTGTAAAAATAAATCCTGAAAGGAATACTAATCAAGACATGCTAATTTAATAATGTAAACATTTGAGATAAGTTGGGGGTTTTTTTTCTCCCTGGAGCATATCCATAAGATACTAGGGATAAGCTTAAGTTCTAATAAAAATGCTAATAACTACTTAACTATTAATGAGATGTAACTTTTTTTAATCTTTCTGAAACTCTTCTTTGGATTCTGGGTAAGTTCCGTAGTTCCTTTAAGTTTACACTTTTAACAGATATTCATTCCTGGGGGAATTTACCAAAACTCCTTCCTGTTTGTTAACTGCAACATAGCAGGAATAGGTAACAAAGTGGGAGCTTTTTCCCAGTGGGAATATTCACATTTGTTATTAGGCTCACTCATAGTGAGTTTTTAAGCTTCCTTTTTAAGGCTGAGTTAATTTTCAGAGAGAAGCATGAATGGACAAGGTCCTCTTTGCAAGTTCAGATCATTTAGAATCAAATGATGTAGTAATCCTGATTAAATTACCTTAATAAACCAGTAGAACAGCACATTATGAAGATACACCCACCCACATCATTTCTACTACAATGAAAAAAAAAAAACCCAACAAAACCAAACCCAATAAAAATACTGGGGTTTGGTATTCACATTTATAGGCCTGAAGCATCTCTTCAGGGGAAATGCAAAAGCAAGGCAGAAAAAGGTTACTGAAGGATAACAGAAGTCATAACTGATGGCTTTTTTAAGTTAAAGAGCAGGTTTACCTTTACTAGTGAAGAAAAAAAAAAACCATAAGGCAAATTACAATTCAGAGACAGTTAGCAAAAAAATACACTTGCAGTTTAAATGACAGAAATGCACTGTCAGACACTTCTGGGGGAGCACTCAAACTAGTTATGATCTAAATGTAAGCCAGTACCCATCCAACATTGTTCACATTCCCTTGTGGGATGGAACATGGATATTCATATTAGAACTATTTTGGATTCAAATCATTGTACATACTTTAGCAGGAAAAAGACCCAAACTACATAGTTAAAAAATATCTTCAAAGTATCATCTGATATGCAGGAAATAGCTTCTTTAAGAAATTATGAAAAGGTCACAATACAATCTAATACACGAAGTCTTTGACTCACTCTGTAACAAGCAAGCATTCCTTCTTCCCCAATTATATGACAGTTTACCATTTAAGAGGACGATTTTGATGTCTGACACTTTACATGACTCCCTTTAGGGTTGTGGTCACTCGATAACTTTAGCTGCTAAACTGTATCTTCTTACTGCTGTACTTCAGCACAAAAACATTTGTGTCCGATAACTGGCCTCATTGATTAAGAGCTTACCGTTATCAAGTTTATCACCACTACCGAACTTACTATGTAAGCTTTTATTTTATATGATCCTTTGTACAGAGCAGTTATTATTAAGGAAAACTGCCTCACGTTGCCTTGACTTTTTTCCTCTGGTAAAAACACCACATCTCCTTTTTTAAGGTCAGTATCATCAAGAACAGAGAAAAACACATATCCATAGCAGGTAGAAATGCACAAAAAGGCACGTAGTCTACTCAGGGGAACGAGATTCAACTAGCTATGGGCAAAAAAAGGCACGAATTTTATACATGAACTATTTCCAAAATTAAAAAGTGGTAGCTGTGTTGTTAACACATTGCACAAAAAGCCCCGAGAAACAGACATTAGAAGTGTGGCTCTCACTGAAATCTACAAGATTCTCATTAACGAGAAAGCTTCCCACAAAACGAGGGAAGTTTAACCGAGCAAAAATCAGCTCATTTAACCCTTTCTAAAGACGTCGAGTCTCTGCTCCGGGCCTGGAAGATGTTCGGCACCGAAGGACCACGGAGGGCGGCAGCGGCCGGGCGGGACCCGGCCCGGTCCCCGCGAGACACCCCCAGCTCCCCTCACAGTCACCCCCGCGCTGCCGCCGGCGCGACCCGGCAAAGGGCGGGAGAGGCAGCGCGGCGCTTCCACCGCGCCCAGCAGCAGCCCACCACTGCAGCCCCCCGGCCAGGCACGCTCATGCCCTGGCCGGGCACACTGCCCGCCGGCCGCTCCCCCCGGCCGGGCACACTCACCGCCGGCCACCGCCCGCCGTCCCTCACGGCGCCGCTCCCGCTCTCTCGCTCTCTCTCTGCGTTTGAAAGGCGCAACCCGGGGGGTGCGGCTGCCCCGGCGGCGCGCGAGCCAGGCCCCGCCCGCTCAGCAGAACAGCCAATCCGCGNGCAGGGCTCTGCGGGGCGGCCTCTCGTGTCCGCGCCTCGCGAGGTGCACGGAGCCGGCGCTTCGGGCCACAGGCACCGATGGCACGTCCCGGTCCCGGGGCTGTGCGGCCAGCCAAACTCCGCAGCGAAGGCTCCTCGGTGCGTCCGCTGCATCCTCGAGCGCTGGAGCAGCGGGGAACGGCCGAGGCAGCGGAGCAGCGCCAGGTGCGCGGGCAGGTCCCGGTGCTGGACGCCATCCCGTGCATCCCCCCGGGATGGAGAGCCGGGGACATGAGCCGCGTCTGCAGCGCTCCCGCCCCGTCCTGGTGCCGGATGTGGCGGGGGAAAGCCGCAGCCGCGGGGACAGAGGCGCTGTGCGGACCCCGCCGCCGCTGGGCGAGTGACGCAGCCGCGAAGGCTCAGCGACCACAGCACCGGCCCAGTCCAGTTAAAAACCGAGCGATAAACCAGTTCTCACTGACAGCTGCCGGAAACACAGCGCTTTCAGTACTTCTGTATAAGCACACGTCTCGCACGGACTACGTTTGACAATCTCTTTGTCATGCACGCAAGTGGAAACAGGGTCTTCAGAGCCTTGTGAGAAGCCCACAACAACAACAACAAAAAAGTTAAAAGACTTTAACCTGTGATTTCGGAGACTCTTTTAGAGGACTCAAAATAGCCTAAAGCATGGTTCAGAAATAAGTTGAAGTTAGAAAGAGTTCTAAAATAGTTGCAATTTGTTTGTCAAATTGATTTCCTCTGAAGCAATCCAACGAGCTAGAAATTTGCAAACATCCGTTTTAGAATAGATTTGTCATGAAGGCAGTAATAGTAATGTAACATAAGAGTTTAAGAGTTCTGTATTTAATTTCAGCAGCGCACCATTAGAGTTACTGGGTTAATTCTGTTTATGCCGTGGCACTGCCAGTGAAATGGGTAATTGCTGTGTTTATTACAGTGCCTAAGTCATGCTGTCACAGCAATGCACAGCACTAATATGAAAATAGTATAAATGAAGATAAGATAGGCAGCTTGAGAAAGCAGAAAGTATTCTTGAAGAGTCCAGACTATGTCACACCATGGAACTTCAGTAGCCCTGAGCTACCTACTAAAAACATGTGTAACTCCTGCTTGCTTGGGCTTCCGTCTGGATTTTTAGCACTTTGAGCTATGGATATTTTTGACAAAAGCAGTCCAAAATCTTTACTCTCTCCCACAGAGTTCCGCCATCTCTGCAGAGTTCCAGATCATGCCCTTTCTTCAGTATAACATGATTTCAAATACATCTGTCAAATAAAAATACAACATGTGGACACGTTTGGTTTTGTTGAGAAGTGCTCTTTGTACAGTATGAAAAGCAGGCAGCATTCCAAACATACCGAATGAGCCACAGAGTAAAATTAAATGATGCCCACAATTAAGATGTTCTAGGTTATTGCAGCACGTGGTGCCAAGAAGTAAATGACAGTGCTTATGTTTGTCTCCTTAGCTGCTTTTGTGTCTTTACTGATCCTCTTCAGGATTTGTTCTACTCTCCCTTTAAGTTTTGAAAACCAAGTAAATACCAAAAATGCTTCATGACATGCATGTTATTGTAGTCTTGGTTATCTGTTTATATAATGCCATAGAAACATGAATGGCACTTAGAGAAGGGTATAATTGACGGGACTCCACCCCGAGGACTTTGGAATTTTACTTAGATACACCACAACTGAGAAGGACAAACAGGGTGGAGAAGGGGGAATGGGCACGCTGAAGGTCACAACAGTATAGGAACATGAACTATTATTATTCCTAATGTATACACCTGGTATTTGGGATAATTAAAAATAGCAATTAAAGGTGTTAGCTTCATGACTCCCATTCTTAGTTAATTCTTCTCTTGCTTACCTTGATTATCTATCCATTACAAAGCTGGCTCTTTTCAGCCTTTAGAGGCTTCCACGGGAAGAACTATTTCCCCTTAATCAGCAGGTGTTTGGCACAGCTGTGATATACAGCCCACGGTGATCAGAGCCACAAGTGTTTTAGGGAGCCAGCCTTGTGGAAAAAGCTCAGCTCCCTCAAGGAGTGCTGATTTCAGCTGAGGTCTGGCATGGGGTTGATGTTTGGAGAGAAGAGATGGCAGCCTACCCTTCTCAGCAGGAAACTGTGTCACTGAGGTGGGGACAAGCAGACGACATTAAGAGTTGCACAGCTGGAAGTGACTGAGCCTTCTCCAACTCGTTTTTATTTAACACAGTTCATTTAAAAAAAATCTGATTCCCCCCCATGCTAAAATCTCTGCGCCACCTTCTCACACAAGGCAATCCTCAATGCAGCAGGAAATCTTTGGATTTCACCCAGGCTCTGCTTCCCACAGCTGCCTCAGTGTCACCCAGAGCGAGCTCCAGGCCAACTCCAGTGTTTACACTGAGGGAAAGTGACTAATTGTGCACTTATCAGTGACCCGGATGAAAATCTCTTATGAGTCTGACATCAAGAATGACAACAAGGAACAGATTCTGAAAGGGCTCCAGTCCCAAAGCCTCGCCTGTTCTCACAGCAGCTCTCCTTCAGTGACTCAGGTTAGCTTGCATCACATCTCTAGTAGCAGCAAGAGAATGCAAAATCACCTTCTAGAAAAAGTTTTTTTTAAAAATGGAAATATCACTTGACTATCAGATTCTCCAAACAGTCTGTGTAACACACAGGAGAAGTGACAAACTGCCATACAACCGTTCTTGGGCTGTCTTGTGGTGGGGAGAACCCTTGCCTAAGGGCTGATTAAAGACCAGTTTCTCTCACAGGAACTAGTATTATCTCTTAGAAAAGTAGAAGGAAACTTGGTGGGGGCCACTGACTTTTATTAAAGACAAAAGAATGCATTTCCCCCTGAAGATATTTCCCTGTGAAAAAGAGAGCTTTCCTGTGCTACAGCCACTGCTGTGAAGTATTTTGCTGCCAGTTCTGATGCTCTACTCTAAAGCAGAGCTCTTCCACGAAGCCTGAACCTCTCCAACGTGTTGGCTGCAATATCTTGTGCTTTGTTTGTCATAGGTGGGTTTTTTTCATATGTAGTTCTTATTCAAATTATGTTGCATATGGCTGCACAATCTTTACTTTCTCCACTTCCAAAATGATGATTTGTAATATGCCAGACTCCATAGGCCACCAGAAATCACTTAGCAAAGGTGTTGTCAGAAAGAGTCTCTTGTGGTTTCTCTAAAGGTTTTAAAATGCTGCAAAAGACAGAATGATGTAAAGGTACTCACTTAAAAAAGGATGTTATGGTGTATTCAGAGGCACAATAAAAGAGACGATTTACCAAGGGGATTTTGTAAGAAGATTTATTTTAATTAAGTGATTTCATGATGAAACATGGTCTTAAACAAAATAGAGATCAGTATGAAAATAAAATTATACACAGAAAAATCTTTTCCCCAAATGTTTTTGAGTAACAGGAAATACAACACAACAGTCCTGTATTCAAATTAGGTAAATCTGTGAGCAGTCAAACATTATAGTACATTCCTTGAAGCCAGGCACAATGACACACATTGTGTGCCCCTGTAACACACTCAACACATTTTCTATCTGTTCTCTCTGCCTCGAAGAAAAAAATTGTGAAATGTAATGCAATGGAAATGGGGAAAAGGAGGGAAACCATCTTAATGTTTGAAGCACGTATTCCCCATTTAGTGTTCTGTGAAAGACATGTACCAAATTCAGATGAAACTTAAACTGGCTTGTAGAAAGATAGAAAAACTTGGAATTGTATTTGATACACAATCTTGTGAACACTTAACTGAAAAGTATGGAAAGGATTAAAAAATACACTGTGTTCTACTTAAAGCTTAGAAATAAATACGCACTCCATATTCTCAGTGCCTGAAATTCTTTAAAAACAAAGAACTTGGTATAAAATTATATCAAGTAATTGTCAAAAATGAGGAAGATGCACCTATAATCCTGTTAGATTCTGGATGCCTGCATCCCCACTACAAAAACTTGTAAAACTCTACACACTTTCAAACATGCTGAATAACCCAAACTGTAACCTAGCAAGGGCAGGAACATCGACTGACTTGGGGGTAGCAGTATTCCACACCACATCCCTCATTACCTTCTTCTCCTCTAAAGATCTCCCTTTCCATACTGTACCAGCCCCTACAAGTACAAATGTTCAGTCAATTATTCAAAAAGCAGCCTTGCTGATCAGGATTCATGGATGCCCTCAAGGCTATGTCATTCCAAGGAAAAACAGAGTACAAAGAAGCAGCATCCTCCTAATGTGATTTATGTAGTTAATATTATTATAATTCTCCCCCTCCCTGCAATGCTGATAATAAACAGCAGTCTCCTGAGTGTTGCAGACTCATTGCAGAAAAATGTCCTGCTGCATGGAACCATTGAACCAGTATGGTTCAACATGGGAGTTGTCTTCTCATTTAGGACTCCAAGTTTTCTATAAACTCCTACCATCTCACTTGCCACGTTGAAGAAGAAAACTCACAAGGAATTCTTCTTTTGACTCTCATATTGACTCATCCAATAGTCTTGTCTTAGAGGTAAAGAACCAGGTCAGCTTTTAGGTACAGAAACCCATCCTGAAACCCTCCCACCCTCTTACACAGTATTTTTTTGCATAATGTCATTAGAGTGTCAGTGGAATCAAGACTTGCATCAGCTTGGCTAAAGCTACCTAGGTCATTGAGAATATTCTAATTACCTTAAGTAAGCTTTGGAAATGCCACATCGATCCTTGTCTTTGTGGAAGTGCATGGTTCTTACACAACCATAACGCAAACACCAAGTATCTAAAAAAAAAAATTTTTTTAAAAACTGCATTTTGACATGTCTAAACATTAGGGATTTGGCCCATCACATTGAAAAGGAAAGTCACCATTGGTTGTGATGATTTAACCTCTTGTCAGAAGTTGTATCTCTTGCCAAATGCAGATAGTAATAAACAGTCATTAATTGTACAAACAAAAGAGGGCTTACAGACTCCACCCTTATTTTATTTAGAAGCCTTCATTTTCCTGAAAATAGCCCAAATTAAAAAAAAACAACCCAGGCCCAATAAAACAAAACAAAAAAGCCAAACCACACAGAATTAAATTTTCTGACTGTGTACGTAGATTTTCAAAAGCTAATAATTAGTTAAAGCATGCCTTGCAGTTGCAGTAACACCAATGCATTTCAGGATGAACAGTCATTTTTTCCTAGGTGCATTATTATAGCCTAATTTTCAAGCAGAAAGTATCCTGTTTTGTATCCCAGGAGTCATCACAGCTCACTGTCCTGCTCCCCGTCCTCGAAGTGCAGTCCTTTTTGTGTGCCTACTCTCGGACTTGTCCTCACTCCAGCACTCCTCCATGGCTGTATCGTGTGCTCTGTGGAACTGCCCTGTCTTATCATTACAGCACCTACAATTACATTCCTTCTTAGAATTATTTATGAGGCTTCAGATTTATTTTCTTATTCATACAGTAATCTACTTTAAAATTAGTGAGCTCCAACATCTGACTGCAGTCAGCATGGCAATCAAATATGACGTCTCAGCAAAATCCTCTTTTATTGACCTTTTACTGCTGGATGGGCATTTCTAACTATGAAAAATATAATCCTCATTTAAAATGAAAGATGTCGAATAGTCAATGGAGTGTGTCACGAGCTGCTTGTATTGCAATTAGCAGGCATCACAGACAGAACGAGCTTTTGGGAAGAATCCAGTTCAAGTGCTGTATGAGAAAGCCTCCAGCTGTGGAAGGCACAGTCCTCACTAAGCTAACAGATCTCCTGCTGCTGTGATTTCTGGATCAGCATCACCTGCCTCACTGCAAAGGCTCTGCACCCACCTGGCCAACAGCCCGGGGCAGCCCATGGGGACCACAAATTCTGGCAATATAAAATATTGCAAGCAAAATCCCCTGCCTCATTAATTTTGCAAAACCAAAACCAAAACACATTTTACCCTTGGATACCAAATCAACTATTTTCAAAAAACTTTTATGACTATTTTTCTTAAACCGCTCAGTCTTGATGTCAGAGTAACAGTGATCCTATTGACTCTGGACTGAGGGAGCTGCTTTTGAAAGCAAACCCAAACCCACAGTCTCACTGTGATACTACAGCTAGTCAGTGTAGGTGGTCAGCAATCGTCTCTGGGTGATTGTAGGATTATGTGCAATCTAAAGGGAGAGGATGGATGGCCTTTGGAAGGCAGCCCAGAATAAGGGAGACCAGAGTCCTGTGGAGTTCTGTAGGTCTATACATTTAAAAGCTAATTACGTTGATGTCAGCACAAAAGTATGTTAAATTAGTTGAACAATATACTTCCTGAGTACTTAACAGAAGCCTGTAAGTACACAAGGCTTCTTCTAATACGGGCTGAATAAGAAGTTTCTGAAAGTTCTGAACACAAGAAACAACTGAAACCCAAAAGATAAAGTTTCATTACTGAGAAGTTTTTTAACGGGTGGAGGGATTGGGAACACATAGCTCGGCTCCCTTTCACATTCATCATAAGTTTGAGAAATTTGTCAGAATACCTCTCGAGTTAAAATTTTATTTAATTATTCTGCAATGTAATCTGAAAGGAAACAAGTTCAAATTTTGAATTACTGATATAGGAAGGGGCTAATCAATGAGTGTAGCAATTATTTCACATAGTCCTCAGGAGGTATTTTTAAATGCATTTCGAATACATACAGATGCTTCAATGGATTGTAACCATTCCAGGAGTCCTTGACTGTCATATTTTTACGTACAAACAAGAGGAACCTTTCTAAACAGTGGCTAGAAGGTCAATCACACAAAACAGAATTATCAAATAATCATCATTTTACCTTAAAATACCTACAGCATAATATGGCTCTGAGCAAAGCCTATGAAGTAAAGCCCTAAAGTAAGTTTCAACCTGAACAATACCTTTCTTTCACTAAAATTATTTTTAAAAATACTAAAAATGTTTGAATGAAAAGTTTTTCACAGCAACGAACATCCTAAGTAGTAGTAGCCTAGTGCCAAAATTAGTCAGTCTAAAACTGAACAGAAGCACTATGAAGTCCATGGTCTATCTGGAAGACATGCTAAGTATAAACCATCTTTCATTGTGAAAATTCTGTGTTTGGAGGGTCAGCATTTTAATTTTGCATGCTGTTACTTTTGTTAACAAAAGTGGGTTATACTGGCTTTACAGTTAAGTTCTTATTTTCCTCTACTATTTACCTAACGTATATTTAGTTTTCCAGCAAACAAGTAATTTCAAATTCAACCTCCCAAATTCTTTTTTATTGTAAAATATTTAGGCAAAAGGTTAGACTAGTCCAACAGCAGCCACTGTGGTTGCACTAACAAAATTGTAAAGAATTTTTTAGTTAAACTGATGAGCCAGTCAACCCATAGCATTTCTGCATTTCTGTTTTATAGCACATAACTGAGCCAAAAAGCAAACAGTTTAAGAAGCCAGCTTTGAGTAACTCTTCTGAAATTTTGCTTGGAGTTCAATTGCTTGCCCAGAGAGAAAAGGATGAGAAGGGGAAACAACAGTAGATGAAAGCTATATCTGTAGTCTTATGACTGGAGACCAACCTTCTGCTCAATTCCCATTAGTGCTAACAGGAATAAATTAACCCTCCACATAAAAACAGTGGCAGGAAAAACAACACTATTAGTATAATTTAATGCAGATTAGTTTCATTCACTGAAAAGAAGTAACTTGCTTTATGCTATGGGAAATGAACTTACACTGGCCATTCAAACACAGCTGCTGCAGATTCCCCTGGCGTGAACAGGGATTCCCTCAGTCCAGAGACAGTGTTTCAAGTACCTCCATAAAACTCTGCAGCTGCCACTGCAGGAACTCAGTAAACATCTGCAATTAATACTGCTGAGATTACATTTAACAACCAGATGATACCACTGCAAATGTTTCGGAAGGAATTTTTTTTCTTTTTTTTGTTTAACTTGTTTAAAGGATTAAAAATACATAAGAAACCACAAACCTCTTCTTTTTCCTATAATTTTAAACTGAGCAAACTACCAGTCCAGTGCTCTGCCAGTCCAGTTTCTGCCAGAAGCTTTGTTTGATGTCCTGCCAGGATGCTGCTGCCTAGATTTTCAGTTTCCCCGAAAATTACAGCTATTCCCCGCCCCCTGTGTGACCCAGGGTTAACTGCTGCCATGTGGAGCTCATGTGGTGCCCATGAGCAGGCCTGTGGACACAGGAGAGTTCACCCCACACACTCTCTAAGCCATATTAACATTTTTTAAGGTAAGGTCAGTACAAGGATAAAGAAAATGATGTTCAAAAGCAAAAGGAGGCAAATATTTGATGAATACCAAGGAAAAACAGCAGGCAGGGAAGGGGTAGGGAGAAAGGTCTGGATTGAAAGGCTTTCCTGTCCTGCCCTGCCAGGTGCTGCTGGCGGTGTGACAGAGGTGGCAGATGACTGTCCCCTGCCTGCTGTGGGCAAAGGCACTGCTCCCCTCACAGCTGCTGCCCTGCAGACTCTCAGTGGGTGACTGCTTGCTACAGCAGGTGCCACACTGCACAACTTCATTGATTCCAAGCTTTTCTGGAGTGTTCTGGCTATAACCTGACTGCCAGCAGTGCCAGGTGAGCAAAGCACACCTCTGCTGGGCTGGGATGCTGGGAGCTGGGAAGAGGGGCCTGGTCCTGGAGTGCGAGGGACAGGGGCCACTCTGCTGCCAGCCTGCCCAGGCTGCACTGGCCTGGGAGCTGCTTTTTGGCTGGTGATGTGTGGCTCCACTTCCCAGCAGAGCAGAAAACATGGGTACCTCACTTAAATTCCTGCAGGCACGTCCCCTGCCAGCCTCTGTGTGATGGAGATGCTGCAGGTTAAGTTAGTAATAGCTGTCACTGGCTGAAGGGATTCTTTTGTCTGCTTTTTTTCTTCGTAAATGCAAAGCTCCTTAGCACCCTCTGGAAAAGCTCTGAGGAGATACAGAGCTTTGGAAAGGCTTCCCAGCCTTTCTCTGTGTGGACCTCATCCCTGCTACACTGTGTCACAAGCAATAGCATCGTGGTGGCCTGGTGCAGTCAGTTGCAGGACATGAAAGCTGGCTTTCACTTGGGACACATTTAACAGGAATGGCTTCCAAAACCAAAGGGAGCACATTCCAAGCAGTTGCCAGGAGATGTGGGTATTTGACTAAGCTCAGGCTTCCTTTCCTATACTCCCTCCTTGCTAATCCCTTCAGAGCAGCAGCATCACTTACACCATCTCAAAGAGCCAAGTGCTCGAGGCAGCACAGGGAGCTGTACCCAGCTGACACCTCAACCTTCACACAGGGCTTTTCTAGAGTCCCCCAGGGGATGTTGGCAGCAGAGGATGAAGCAGCAACTTCTCCTTAGTCTCTCTTGGGTTTAATGCTACAAAGATTCTGGATTAATTTTTTTTATTTATCTATTTTCTAACTGACAGCTGCCCCACTGGTGATCCTGTCACATCTTTACGGAATACCGGATCATCATGGCTGATTTCAATTATTTTTACATGCATAAATACAGAACAAATGGGTGCAGTAGATATATTTAAATAAAAATTGACAAGATGCATTTATTGTTTTAGTTTTGTACAAAAGCATAACTTAAAAGGCAAACTAGTATAAACTTACTTTGTGCCAAATATTTAAACTTTTCATTCCAAAGAGTATCTGGTTCAAAACTTGTAGATACAGTTTCCACCTGGGAAATCTCCTTTTTAAGACCACAGATAACACAGTATTGTAAAACGAAAATTCTGTAGTCCTTCAACCAATCAGAAGTTGCATTCTGCTCCGAGTGTCAGAGTTTTAGCTACTCAGTGAATGGATCACATGAAACATGAGCCATGCTGGAGTGACCTGCTGAAAAGTCAGTTTGCCTACTGCTCATTCGTGTTCTGAAAAAAAATGTGCATTAGGACCCGTGACATGCAATCTTAGCAAAGACTGATAAATATACGTGTAGAAACAGGGTGATGTGTTTGGATTTTTCTTTGCTACTTCGTACCAGCCAGAAGTAGCCTAAGAAAACCTAAGTTACTTAAGAGAGTCCCAGATGTCATGCAGAAACTCAATTATTCTTGAAATAAAAGAATGCTTTCCCTCTGATTTTGCTTTTCCTTTGCACATGTGACATTTCCTTAGTAAGTCTGACGGGTTTTCTCAGTCACCACCACAGCTGCAGCTGCCCTTCTGCCTCGGAGGGTGGACTGGCAGTCTCTGCTGACGACATCTCCAGGGATGTTCGCCTCCGCTGGAAAAAACCTCCCACAAGAACAAGCAGGACACCTCCCTCAGACGCCCCTTCAAGAGCCTCCAGAATGAGAACGTTACTTCAAAAGCTACTTTTCCCACAGAACAGGGCTTGCTGTGCTGCGGTGCTACCAAAAGGGCTAGCACAGAGCTAGATTTGTGTTCTTGTCATCCAGTATCCCAGTGCAACTTCTGGAATTTTAAAATGTGGTGGATGCAGTGCGTGACAGCAGCTGTGCAAGAAATGGGGCGCAGCTGCACAAGTGTTCCACAAGACCATCTGGAGGAAAAGTACCAAAAATAGATGCGAGCAAGCCTCGTGTATTTCAGCAAAATTAAGCATAAAGAAATTGGCGTCCATGCAGTGTTTGATATGCCATAAAAACTGCTTCAAATAACATTTGATAAGAAAACTATTTATCAGTGAAAATGCAAGCTTGGACACTACAAACAGTTTACATCTTGTAGGTGTTCACTGATACAGGACAGTGGCATTATGACCAGTGGCTCACCTTAAAGAAGTTATTCATGGTTTTCCAAATGAGCTAGTGTTTTATGGTGCTGTACAAATAAAAAGTTGTGGGGAGCATATGAAATATCTGTATTTAACTCCACTGCATTAAGTTACCCAATGCATGAAAAAATGACCCGGATGCATTTAAAATAAATGCATATTACAATATCACATATAGTATTATAAAATTATTACTTATGTGCACAGTCCTGATATCTATAGACATGGCACTGTGAAGAAAGCCTGGTTCCTAAGCATTTTTATAGATATTTGATAGTGATGCAATTTGCTATCAGTCAGATCATAATGTCCCTTCAACTTTGGTACATTCAGTGCAAAATATTTTCGGGAGTTTTTTTACTCTTATAAAAATAAAAGGCATTTTTTCCCCTGGAGAGTGCTTAAAGAATAAACACTAGCAGAATGTCTGTTCAAGCATGGAAAGTGACAAAACAGAAATAACACTTTTGTTTGCTTGTCTCCTGTTTACACTCTAAGAAACATAATATAATGAACCTATAAAAATAAACAGAAGTCACTGTGTTAGGGTTTTTTCCTGATATGCTGTGATAAATTGCTAGTTTCTTCTTAAAATAGTTTCCATGCAGTATAAAGCATAAAATCAGTCTTATTAAGTTATTAAGTTCATTGTAACAGCTCATATTTTGTCATACACACCACTGGCAAATGCATTTCCACAAACCTCCTCAATGCACAAGCCGTTGTTGTTACATCCTTTGTTGCTGACTTTCCTTCCAACTCACTTTTGCCCCAGGAATTTGAGCTCTATGGTGCTCCCCATGCAGGCACTCGTAGTCTCAGGTAAAGCAAGTGTTGAATATGCTGTTATAACATATGGCATAAAGTAATGTACCTTCATGAATTTAAAAAAAAGAATTTTAAAAAGTTCAGTTGTATGCTTTTCTGATAATTTACTGAGTAGGTAAGGGGCTGAATTATTTCACATTTTGACTTGAATTTTCTATTCAACAACTTTGATGAAATCCCATTCTTGGGTACATGTCAGTTTTGCAGTAGCCAGATGGATCACAACATGGCATCACGCTTCTGGTTTGCTCAGAATATAAACTTAAGAAGTGTAGCCATCCCAAAAACCCATGGATTGCAAGACTTGACCTTCCCTGCACACCAGGCACACTCTAGTTTCACTGTCGAGAATTCTGCCACTACCACAATGCTTTTGAATTGCTTCACAAGCTCCTTCACGGAACTTCATTATTTGAATTGCACCATGAAACAATTTTCCTCTAGGAAATCCAATACAAAAGTTCATTCATTCCTTGAGAAGACGGATCCACAAAAGTCCAGTAAGCTGGGCACTGTGGTTTGTGTATCACTCAAGTCCAAAAGTACTTGTCTCTTCTACTGCTGTCAACAGTTTTTCATATAACATAGAGAATGATGGGTAAGGGGGAAGGTCCAGACGATTGAAACAAGTGTGAGCCCTGAGGGGAAAAACAGAGAGGAGGTGAAGAAGTGCATTATTTGAAAAGTTCAAAAGAGAACACACAGACTGGTATGTGCTTGAATAGAGATGGGCAGATAGTATTCTTTTAGAAGACTTTGTTCTGTCAAATGATGTTTTCCAATTGAACAGGTAGTGAGGTTTAACCTACTTTCTTCTCATTATAATAAGCCAGTAAGAAGCATTTATGAAGGTATTTAGAAACACACTGACAGTCCAAAAGGCATGGAATAAATTTTATCCATCAAATGTGCATGAGAAAAAAAAGAATGATTTGGCATGGTACAATTCAAACAGCCTGGTCTGAAATCTTGGCTTTAAATGTGTCTTCTGAGACGTAGCCTTTCTTTTCTGTACTGATGATACCTGAATACTGTATTTGTAATGATAAACAAAATATTTCCATACATCTCCAGATACACAGGAAACAATCCCACAGTAGTAAAGGACAGACAAATTAGATGCTCTTCCTTCTACAATTTCCTTGGCATATGGATGGTGTTCTTGGGATGTTACTGCTTGTGCTGATACTCCCAATGGACATATCTGCCCTACAGGCCAGCAGCTTTTGGAATTACACAAAACCATGCATGAACCTCTAGCAACCACCCTCCTTTCTTAAGAGGGTGACCATGCAGTTAATTTATTCAGTTTTTGAAGTCCATCTAACTCAAGTTTGTTGACACACTTGGAACTGTCTCTCAAAACCTCTTCCAGGGAATGAAAAGGGAGATAACAAAGGTTTCTCTTCATAGTAGAATCATGGATATCATTGCCTGACCTCAGGGCATGCTAAGGATGGTACTTCCTAAAACACTGTGGTGGATGAGCATGCTCTAATGAAATAGATGCGGTAACTATTAATGTGATGGTTCTTGAGGATGAAATGATGCAAAGAGAAACTGGAAGAGGCATTTTAGACTGATTTTTGTATTTTGGCAGGTTTCTGTTTACAAATACTTCATTCTTTTGCAATAAAATACATCACAGAGTTATTTATTTAAATACAATCCAGCTGAAAACCAAACTCCTCTTGCAGGGCCCTGCCCTTCATCAGTATGACCTGTATTAAGTGTAAATACGTAACATGTTAACGGAAGGACTGAACAAGCTCCCTCCTCACAGCAAACGCAACTCCTCATTTAACCTAACCAGTCCCAGAAATCCAAGTGTCTGCCACAGACCTGTACAGACTTCCTCTGAGCCAGAAAGTGCTGCCTTCCATGTGAGCAAATTCATTAGTTGCCACTTTAAGTGGCTCTCAGCTCCCAGCTATGGGAATGGAACATGAAGTGAAGTGGGTTAATCTCACTTGTTAAAAAACTTAAGAGTCCATTACAAACCCTCATTGAAGCTGAAACACTCAGTTACAGCCTTGTAGTGTCAATTTAATATCAGGCTGAAGATATCTATGAAGATATCTATGCACAGCACACAAGGTCATACTATTATGATAAACACAGTCCAAACACCAAATATGCAATCACTTAAAAAACCATTGATTTTAGCACCCTCCCCAAATACAGTACCCTTAGAAGTACACTGCTACTACAGGCTGTGTAGCAGAGACGGCATTTCTCCACTCTATTCCAGGAGCCTGGTAAAATTTCTCTACCCAGCCATCTCTCCAAGGCTCCTGGAGGAAAGCTTTCTTTTTACTCCTCCTTTGCCTTTCCAAAAACCTTGTAAAATAATATCTGTGATATAGATTAAATTATTCCATTTCCTGCAGAGTACTTAAAAAAAATGGAAAATATTCTCTTTTGAAGAAAAAGACCGATTTAAGCCCAGCAGCAAATGGAACTCAGTGATCCTTTGAATTCATTGTAGAGCATTGAAGAGTCTTAGGCAATTAAGAGCCTAACCACATGCTTCTGCTGCATGGGGCTGACAGCCACTCATTAGAACTATGGATCATGTTGTGTGGGCTGCAAAACCACAAATTATAAAAGACACAGTATATAATTAGCAAGGGATTCATTACAAACTGGTTTAATAGTAAGCTGGCATGTTGTTTACATTTATTAAGAGAACTGAGTTTTATCTTATTTTGAGGGCAATTTTGAAAATGGAATCACTTACTGTGGAAAACCAAGTAATTAAAAAAGACAAAAACAAGAGCTTTGTCTTCGGAGGCGATGTAAGCTTTTCTAATCCCAGCAAACAACTTCCTAAGTCCTTGAGAAGAAAGCATTTTTTTCCTTCTGGGTACTGTTTTCCCATTCCAACATTTCAAACCACATAGGCACTGACTGTTCATCTTCCTGGGCTCACGTCTTATGACAACATGAAAAACCATCTTGGTTTCTAAAGTCTAGATTCCCAGATTCCCAATTACTCTCCCTTTCATTTGGATTACCTTAGTAAAAGAGGGTGATGTAGGCTTAAAATGCAGTAGTCAGACATAAATATCATTTCCCAGTGAATCATAACATGCATGAATAAATAATGTACAGCAATGAATCTGGAACCAATTTCTCAGCATGGGAGTGAATTGAAAGAGTAACAGTCCCTCCCGTAGTTTAGTCTAATCTGCAATGCAGTGCAAAAGAAGGAAGTAGAAGTGGCATTGGCGTAGCAATAGTTAAGCTAGACCCGTAATAATCAATCTTTTCAGGGCATTTTACATGCCACCTAGTTAGTGTCAAAGACAGCGATACAAGCTCGGCAACCTGACGTGCCTCACAGAAATCTCACTATTTGGATTCAGCAGAACTGATTACACAGCAGTCAGAACAGTGGGAACTAGGCAAACATCTAGTGAAAACTTTGGTGTTTACATTCACAGCTGCTTAGGCCACAGTCACATACCTAAGTGACTATCCTAGCTGCCCTTTGTGTCTCAGATCAGGAAGAAGAGATGGGGATGGGTATTCTTAAGTGTTTTCAGCACTGCAGTAGTCTTTTTAGAAACAGAGGAAGAAACAAAGTCTACTGACTTGTTAAATCCTCGCTTTTGCCACCCTCACACTGAGCACTATCAAATTTCACAGGCACTCCTGCTAAGAGGGCAATTTGCAAAGTACAACACTGCTAGGAGTGAGTGATGATGCCTTAACATAAATGCTTCAGTTATCTGAGAATCAGTAAGAGTCACATAGTCCTAGAGTAGCATTCCCAGCAGATCCAGTGATGTGTTTACACATGCTGGGCTTGTTTGGAAACCTCCTGAAAGTTGCTACTCGGGGTCGTAGTTACCGATGTGTTACCTCCAAGCCAGCAGTACCCAGTGTTTGCACGGGGAGTCTCTGAGGCTGGTGAGACCCAGGTTGAAGCTGCACTGCACCCAAGAACTACTAGTGTAAAAATGCCAACAGTGCTTCTGGCTTGGGGTTTAACCCATTTACGCACTAACATGGAAGATGTTTCCTTTTTTTATGAGGGCAAGGATCCCCACGTGTGAATACCAAGAACTGCTTGCTCATGACGACTGTAGATGTTTGTCACACACAGTTGTTTTTAATTTAATTCTCACATTTGTATGGTAAAAATGATCCAGAGAGACAAAAATCAAATGTTTCCTAACCAAGGGAAACGTAAGTGAAATTTCAACGAATGATACAATCTCTTAAATGTGAGGAGTTGGCATTTCCCCTACGCTTGATGAACAGCCTATGATAGCAAGATTCTCAACATGTTTCTCCATATTGCACTTTAGGAAGCAGTTTTATTCTGCAGTTTATTACAACCAGGGCTCTGCATAAACTTTCCAGAGAAAATTCTGAACATCCCGTTCTGGCAGGTCCTGAACTTTTCCATGCTGCAAGCTGCTTGCAAGCACCAGGAATTTCAGCTTCAGAGAATATATGGAAAAACTCACGCAATCTCTTTTCTTACTTAAACTCACCAAAAAAAAAAAAAAATCTTGAATTTTGAAGTCAGAAATTATTTTTTAAAAAGTCACAGCTTTTTCTTCTTAAACAGAATCAAAGCTAGTCCATAGGCCAATCACAATCAAACTGTAGACTTATTGGACTACAAGGTATTACTAGGCATTTGATTTGAAATAGCAATTTTCAGGATTTGGATCTCTTTAATCCTCAGTTGCCTGGCTCTCATTTGTGCTGTAAACAGGGAAGGTGGCTCTGTTTAAAGGCCACTGGCTGTGCCTGTGGATTTCACAGCACCGCTTCTGTGCCCGTGACCTTCTCCATGCGGTTCTGATGGCAGGAGCCAACCCAAGAGATGTCTCTGCCTCTGACCTTGTGCTGGAGGAAAAACCTACAGGTTGTTGGTCAGAGAGACTCTGTGTGTCTCTGACAGCCACCCTGTAAGATGAGACTCCGAATGCAAGTTATTCCTGAGGCATCTTGCTTTTGAGGAGTGGGTTAAGATTAGGGTTGAGTTTCCTCCATGGATCAGCCCGGTCCAAAGCCGCCTCCAGAGGCCGTACACAGCATACTAAAGCTGAGGTCTGATTAGAGTTAGGTTGCCCACACTCTACACACTAATCTGTGTCTAACCACTCTCAACCCATTCTAGAGGCTACACAATTAAAGAACTGGATGAAAGAAAATCTCCCAGCTATCAGTCTGATCACAGTAGAGAAAAGACAAGAACCTGTCATTTTTTTTGTCAACGAAGAAACCATGCTGAAGGTGTTTTTACCATCATTCACATGTTATTAAGTCTAGTCCTGGCATTGTTACCATGGACCTTTGAAGAGAACTCTTTTTTCTGCTCTAAAAACTGGGAAGTTTAGAAAAGCCTTTCTTTTTTTTAATCTTTGCATCCTACTCCTCTAAACCTGCCCTACCCAACATAAATTGCAAGGGCCTGTACAACTCAAGTCCTGCTTTTGTATCTTGGGCTCTCATACCGTTCTTTACCCTCTTCAGCTATTTCAATTGATCCTACTTGTTCTCTTTGAAATCCTCACCTTCTTTTGTCCCTCTTGCTGCTTCTCAAGTGCAATGACTCCTTCCCACCTATTCTGCACTCACAACTTGCCTCTTCAGTATTTATTAACACTCGACATCAGACCAAGCATAAAAATTGTATCACTAAACTATCCTATAAAGCCCGTGTCCGATGCAAAAAATATGATAGTAGCTTTCAGTCAGACGCAGTCACAAGTGCTATTTCATTTTCATTCATATTAATTTTTGCTCCTAACTTGTGAATTGCATGTTCAGTAGGTAAATACTTGCACATTTAATCAAATGTAACAAAAAAAGTCAGAAGTAGCTATCATTCTAATATAATTTTCCATGAGAAAAACACTACAATATGGACATCAGCCACAGTTACACTGCCTTGTCCATCTTAAGAGAACAAGACTGAGTTCAAACCAAAATGAATGCACCAGACACTGCAACAACGGGGAAGGAACTTTTTGTGCAAGGGAAGGTATATTTGCATACTCAGTTAAAGCCTGTTAATGTTTGTCAGACAGCTTATCTGTTACCCCGGTGAGTGACACTGTGAAGCACCCCTGGCATTAGTGCCCACGGAGCTGTACCTTGGAAGAGCAGTGATCTTCCCCCACTTCTCCACGCAGAAGCGCCTGGGCCCATTGCTCCCCCGGAGAGAGGCAAAGCCTTCGTAGGGAATGCTGGAGGTGCCTGTAACAAACTGCCAGCACAAACACACGTCAGCGCAGGGCCTGCACGCACGGGGTGGCTGAGACACTGACATCAGCACATCCACCACAGCTTTTCCCACTGCTCATGGAAAAGCACTTGCAAAGCAAGGAAATTCGTGAGGCACAAGCAATAATGGAGGCTAAAGGCAAACAGAGCATTTCCTGGCAGGGCTCTAGAAGAGGCAGCTTAGCAGATTGATTTCCTCCAAAGGTTTTCTGCTGCATAAATACTGTAGAATAACACACTATCAGTATCCAGTTACTTAGACTTAAGCCTAAGTGAGTTTTTTGCTACTGTTTCCTTCATTAAAAGGAATCAATACAAAAAGTAGTAATGTCTGGTGGCTTCGTGTTATGCCTTTCTGGCTATATGGATTTGCATCACTTTATAAACCACAATTAACTACTGTAAGAAAAGAAATAAATTCTGAAGGTTAGGTAGAATGTCAATTGACATTTGCTGAAATACTGACTGGTGAGCAGTTTTATTTACAACCTGTCATGAGCAGATCAAATACAGTTTCTGACAGATCAGAGACTACTTAATTTGTAAAGATCTGGATATTATAAAAACTTGTGACTAAAAGATGTGACAGGAACATACAGAAGACATTTCTGTCTCTCCATCAAATGAGATGTCCCACACGGCCTTTTTTTAAATACTTAAAAAGATTTTAAAAGAAAATTCTTCATAACTGAGTGATCAGATACAAATTCTGAATTGTTAAAAACAGTGGATTTCATAACAGATCAAGAACATGGTATGGTTTTGTCTGTTTCTTCACAGATAGGATGGATGTAACCTGAACTTAAAAAATTTAACTCAGCAAGTAAACCCACATGTATAAATATTCTTCTGTTGAGATATTTTGTCCTTCAGCAGCAGGGTGACTGGAACCTGCAGGTTTAGTGAAAATGGAATTGGACTGACTTTAAGGTTTTCATCATTATTTTCTAATTTGAGGCCTTAAACTTCTATCTAAGCTTTCTCCTTCCTAAGCTGTATAAATACTATTAACATTTCTACATAATGGTATAAGCAATTACCCAGTTTTCCTTTTCTATCTTTGGGAGTCTTAATGTACTTTTAATCAAACAACAGTAAAGGATTATTGGCATCAGCCATTGTATCTTAAATGTACTTTTTAACCTAGGAATCTATAAAAATAGCTGTGAGCTTCAGTCACTTGAAATTACTACATTTAGCCTCTGACTCAGGTTATTCCCACTAGCAAACATCACCATAATTTCTGGGTATCATAAACCAGGACGGAACTAGTTTAGCATCACATTTAATGACATACACTATTTTTACACAGATCAGCTGACTTCTTACCTGTAAAAGTCTTAGTCGTTGTTCATTGTTGAACCTTTCCACAGCAGCCCAGAACCACCGAATTACAATGTGATTGTCATGATAACCTGTTAAAAGTATAAAGGCTCTTGTTGTTTTATGTGCTGTGAAAGTGGTTGAGAGACTAGTTAGTAAGCTTTTCCTAGTTTGGCCCCAGTCACAATAATGTCATATTCTTTATCCAATTGCATCAAAAGGCAGGGGGTGAGAGAAAAATACTCCTAAAATGCTTAAAAATCCTAAAGGCAGAGAATGAATATACTAGGACAAGAAGTGAGATCCCTTATGCAAGCATTTCTTCCATTAATCAGTCACTAACAGGAATGCCAGTTCTTGAAATATTCCCATACTGCGCTATTTATCTATCCAAAGCTACAAATGATGCTGCAACCATCTTTCTCACAGTATCTCACAGTTCCCAAATCTTCTGTTGTTCTCAAACTCTCTCAACTACCAGCCTGCAGTCACTGGGATTGCTTCTGATGACTTTGAGTGTGCAAAAAAAAGAGGAATATCTGACTAAGAATGGCTCCCATTTCCACTTCCCTCCCAAGTCTGGGTGGTACCAGTGTGCAGATGAGCATGGTACTGTCTGTGGAGAAGTGTTCTGTCGTGCTGTCTGGGCAAGAACAGCCAGGGAAGAGCTGCACTGGGATGCAACAAAGCAAACTCAAAGGGACAGATTACCTTCTCCTAACACTTAACCAGAGAAGTTCAAAAGTTACTATAAATGTATCTCATGAATGGTTCTTTACTGTCTTGAAAACTGGGTAGTTCCAGAGCCCCTGACACTCTCATTGAACAAGTCAAAATTCAAGTTACCTCCTCTGTACTCTGTATTATTTCTCCAATCACTCAAGTCAATTTCTGCTGTTCCAGCTATAACCAGTTCCAGTTCTCTGGCATCAAACACAGACACCAGTCTTGCATCAACCACCTGTGAAAGGAAATAAAATGCATAGCAGCATTTCTTCGCGTACTGATTTGTGCCTCCCCATAAAGTCTGCTACTAAGGTATTTACCAGGTATCATTTCTGTCACAAACAAATAGAATTTAGGTTTTGTCTTTTTAAACCAACAAGTCTCAGAGACCCAATGCAGAAACAGAGCAAAGATTCAGTGCTAATCATACAGAGATCGAGAGTATTGTCCAGTGCAAAGAAGATACATAACCATAGTCTTTACATCAATGACAAAATAAAAAAAATTTACCCCCTCCCTCCTCTTCCAATATCTGCAAAGGCACTTCTGATTATATTTGGGACTCCGTGTTTTGGAAATGTATACAAGGAGAAAAATATTTTTGAAGTAGAAAGAAAGTAAATTTAATTTTGGAGCTTTTTACCTCATAGAAACCACGAACTAGACTTTCCGTTTGTTGTACAACTCCTCTCTCGATTCTCCATTTCACCATTCTTTCTATGTATTCTTTCTTGTTCTTTTCAGTGACTGGGATATTGGCACCTCCTGGTTTTAGTTCCCGTTCTGTGATCTTAGGAAAAAATAATGACCAAGTGACAACACAGTTATTATAAAGACAAAAGCAGGAATTGTAGTAATTTAAATTTTTAAGTTGAAGTAATTCCTCAAAATCACTAACCAAGCCTGACTTTAGCAAAATGGAGTATGTGAAGTAAGAGAACATACAAAAAAATCTTCTTTTAATAATATTTTAAATTCCATTTAGTCTGAGGAACCTTCATAATTAGTAGTAAGAATAAGTTGAGAAGAAGAAACAATCTTTAGAGTGACTAAAGTAGTGAAGTTTTCAGGATAATACCTTAACAAAGATGCTGTAATACCTTTGAATGGCAACTTTGCTGCAATTAAATTCAAGTAAACTACCTCTAGCAAAGCAATCCTGAAGTCTGATATTTCAGATACTCTCCAGAAAATCTCCTTTACCAGAAAAACGCGTTTGACCAGGTACAAATAATAATTCCTCCTTAGATTTCAACATTGGTTTCACCAACAGGAATTTGTTAAATACAAGTTCAAAGCAGCACAGAGGGACACTCGTTCTTCTGTCCAAATAAATGTTTATCTAGCAGTAGAATGCACCAAAGAAATTAAGAAACTTGCACACCTGCCCAAAAACTTCTTCATTTACAGTAAATGTGAGATCTAGGATATCATGTATATCATTGTCTTTCATCCACTGCAAACTCTGGTGAAACTCCTCGTCCAGATATTCCAGGTCACTCAGGTCACAGAGTCTAACAGAAGAAAGAAGAAGAAAACATACAAATACAGATGATGGCAGCAGCCTGTGCTCAGTAACTAAACTCAGATAGGACAGTCCTGAAAAACAGACTGTGGATGGGAGCCAAGAGAAACATCAGTAAAGATGACAACTTCAAATCTCTGTTTATTTGCCTGGTAACAGCAGTTACTGTGTAACACAAAATAATTCTGCAAATACACAAAACTCCAGAATTTAATTTGAAGACACATTGCTTCTTAAGCTTATGGTGAGTCTGCCCCATGTTTCCTGTGAAGCATATTTAGGAATTATGAAAATACATACATTGAAGAGACAAAGAATTCAAATAATAAAAGAAATTGTAAGATTTTTTTAACAAGCAACCAGTATCCTTTTTGTTTATGTGGCGTCATCTCTCATCATTTGATGAATTGGTTATATACCCAGCTTACCACAGAAATATCTTTTTACCTTTTGCCATACTTTCCCTTACCTCATCCTTCTTTTACAAATCCAGCTTGTAAGCCAACTGTCCCTTGCTGTCTTCAACAGTTACTATTCCAAGCTTTGGACATGTCATCTGTTAGTAATATTTAATATTGTGGTGGCAATTTCTGCCCTTCTTCTTAACTCCTTAAATCCTGTCCTGTGAAACAGGACACTGGGGCTATTCATTCAGCAAGGTGCAGGGTCACCTGCCTGCTTCATTCCTGGTCAGCATAAAGCCACAAGTAAGCCCTGCACTCGCAGCTGGATGCTCAAGTAGTTTTAAGTGGCATCCTGCAGTAACAGCCCCTGCATCAAAGCTGATGGATTGGGCACCACGTCCTATCTGCAGAGACAGTCTGGATGGCTCACCAGTTCTGAGAAAAGCAAAGGTTCAGGGCTGGGATGGGGAAGCTGCATGAATTAGGCTGCGTACAAAGGTGGCTGCCCCTCATTTTTCATTTCACTATTTAGAGAATCACCAAGTTAAACTATTTAATTTGGCAGCCACAAAAAGTCCACCTGGGGTAAGTCCTCATTCTTACTAAAATGATGCTGCTGGCATTTAGGTATTTTTTAAATATATGTGCTGTAGGAACGGGTGAATTACTCCCACTACTCGAACGCTCAATGTTCTATAGAAAAAAAAGTGCTTCCAAGACTTCTCAAAACCAGCTTTAAAATAAAAAGTAAAGCACCTTAAGTTCATTAGATGTTAGGTTCCAGACATGCTGAGCAAGCACAGCTCTCATTGTTTCAGCCAGAACAGAAGCAGTAGTTCTGGAAACCAAGTCTGAAGTATATCAAAGTACAGGTCCTCAAAATGGAGATTGCCAACAATCAGCCTACCTCTGAGAATGGATGGTGCAGTCTAAGTTATGAAGTGACTCATATCCTATCCTGTGAGTCATTACATGACAAATGAATAAGAACTCTATTAATATCTGGAATAAGTCCACAGAACTTCATTGTCTGTCTCCACATCTAAGATTTTGTAGACAAAAACTGGTAACAGGACTAAAACAAGACACGAGGTTCTCATACTGATCAGAAACAATATTCTGAGGCAGTGGAAACAAGGAAATTTTTCAAAAAATTCATGGATTGAAATCAGTTCATTAAATTGGAAATAATGGCCTGTCTCCTTTGTCAATAAAACATCATAAAAAATCCATACACAAAATGGCATCATTGATGGGGAAGGAACCAAACAAAAGAGGAGACAGAACAATTCTACTCACATTCGGAGGAGGGCTTTATAAAAGGGTCTTGTAAAAAAGGCATCCAGCAAATACTGATGTATCAGAGCAAGACCAAGAATTCGACCACTAAACCTGAACCTGGAAGAGAAAGAGTTACAGTCATGATATTGAAACTTTGTGGTTGGTGTACCGCTCTGTCATCAAAACTTGCATGTATTTCCAAACAGCATAATTAAATCAGACAGCTATGTCTAAATTGTGGTATTTTTGTTTATTTCTTGGATTTCTTTAACATTCTCAGTAAGGCACAGGGAAAAAAATAATTAAAAAAGCAATTCTGCAGGGTGTGGAAAATCCCTCAGATACCTAAGTTACAACTGCTCAAAAATGTCAAATCCATATTAACCCAATCAGCCCCTGCCAGAGCAGCCACTTTATAAACGCATTATCTCCCAAAATGATAGCCACTGTTTATTTTCATTTGACACCTCTACAGGATTAACTTGCTTTCATGTTATAGAGAAGCCAAAGGTTTTTCTACTCTTTCCCAGCCTGACAGTTCATGCTGCCTGTCTTTCCTGTTTACAGTGGCTCCTTGCTCCTTCTTCTGATCTTCTGACTGTGGTTAAGGAGTTCTACATATATTTTCACAAAAAGTGCCTTTAAGTTTTTTTATGTATTGCAGTGCTCTCCAGCCCTATGTCAACAGGATCTAAATCTCCTTCTCTCACCTCTTTCTTCCCCTATTATGTTCATTTTGTTGGGTCTGTATGGAGGAAGTTTGCCAGGGTTGCGATCAGATGGCAGCAACCTCGAAACAGGAGGGTCTTTGTAAATATACCCATGAGAATCATAGTCCATTATGAAAACTCTTCCACAATTCTAGGACTAGATTAAAGTCTAGTGTTTGTTTTCAAAGAAAATGTTTCTTGAACTTTCTGTTTATGTATCCTTTATGACATTTTTGTTCTTGGAAAAAAATTAGGGCTTTATTATACCTGCTTGTACAATGTTTGCAAGATGAGGATGTGACATGCAGAGCCTTTCCCTTTCCATGCATAAACTGCTTGTCACAGCTGCATTTTCTGAATTCCCCCTGGGGCTATACAAAACCAGTGCTCCCTGAAAGAGATCAGGGTCATGCCTCCTTCACTCCCAAGGTCTCTGGTCCAGCATTGCAGAAGCCAGGGATGAATACAAAATGCTGGCAAAAGCTGTGTAGCACATAAGGGTTTTCTCTCACCTCTCTGCCAGGCTGTTCTACCTTTCCAGTACAGCCTATGCCATTTACTGTTGAAGAATTGGAGTTCAGCAGGCAGGTTGCTTCAATTAACTGAACTGCCAACCAGTTAATTTTCTGTTCATTTGTAAAATTAGTAATGAGATTCCCCTGTGATACTCATTCTTCATAACTGGCTTTCAAAATGTAACTCAGTACATATCTGTCCTAAAGAGATGAGCAGTTGTCATTCCACTATTAATGTAATCCAACTACTTACACAGCAGAATTCTCTGTTAATAGTCACAGCACGGCTTTACAGATTTATGGTGATGCCATGGCTTAAATCAACTGAGGGTGATTTAAACTGGCTTATAATTGTGAAAATAGGATTATGCAAAAATCCTCGATAACTATTTTAGAAGCATGGGTGTATGTACAGACTGTTTCAAAGCTGTGTGATCAGCAGTCTCCCCCTACCCCCAATTAAGATATCACCACAGATTTCCTTCCAATAGGTATTGTTGAGGTTTTTCCACATAGGAGATCTCTGTACTCTTAAGGAAGACTCAAACAAATTACATACAGTAATATGTGCCTGAAATCTCCCTTAATCTCCTTAGCTGACAAAAGTCAGTGTGTTATTGTTTTTTCTTGTTTTTTTTCTAATCACAAGAGGTTAATACTGCTTTCATGAAATGACCGCTAATGTACAAGAAATGCAGGGAGTTGTGTTGTGAGACAATCCCATGGTACATGTTCCAAATCATAGTTTTGCTGACCTTATGAGAAATAAGATCATTTAAAAACCACAAGAGAAACCAAAATCAGGGAAGTCTAAAGAAATGCAATTATTTTGCTGCTGGTTAAAAAGATCAGATTCTGTGTTACATGTCTGAGCAGATTTGAGCAGTTGTTCTACAAGTGGGAATAACAGAAAATGTATCTGAAAAACAGTGAAAATAATTCTTACCACTCATGGTGATTGTCTACGAAAGCAGACATGGGACTTATTTGTACTGTGTAGGTATCATTGGCTGAATATTCAAACAAACCATAATACGGATTGAAGAGCTCCCTGGACACCAGGAAAAAAAACTCTCTTGATGGTCCACTGTAGTCCAACCTTTAAAGAGAAACCTGACATTACTATGAAGTAGGAAACACTTTTTTGAATCCACATTCCTTACACTATATTTTGATTAAAATTTCATAAGATTTTAACCAGAAACCTTTAACCATGCAGATTGCCTAATGCCAAAGTATGTAGAACTCTCAAGGGACTACTCTAAAATGGAATGGCTTGGAGGACTGGAATGAAGTTCTCCATGCGGGCTGCTCTCAGAAAAAAACTCTGGCTCCAGCTGTAATGGCCTCTTTGCCACAGGAATATAACCAAATAATTGGGGGTGGACAGGATGAGGAGGAGGAAAATCATGAAAAGAGCCAACATCAGACTTATCTGCATCTGACAAATTAACAATGAAAATAAACAACGGTCATATTTTGTCTTTGCGAACTTGCAACCATAGGACAGTTTGAAGGATAATATTTCTGTTTTCCCTAGCAATATAATCTGAGATTACTTCAGTGATTTATGTTTCTTGGTCTAAATTTTCTTGTCTGTCTTCCAAACTTGAGTGTACTTAACTGTCTTTTGGAGAGTGCACTTCCTTTGTTGGGTTTTTTTTGTTGTTTTCTTTTTTTTCCCCCTATTTCAAGATTCCAGTACTAATGAATCTAAATAACCCCTTCTTCCTGAATGATAAACAAACTCATTGCTGACAATGCACTGAGCCTGAATTGTGACATTACTCTGCAGGTCACCAGTGAAATGAGTTAGGTATAATGCTCTGTTAGAGTTGGAAAACAGAAAACTAGGGGTTTTCCAGTGGGGAACAGAGAATATTATGACCCTAACAAAGAGCTAGAAAGACACATCTTTTATAGATAAAAAATTTAGTATTTGACTCAAGTACTAAGGCAATGCACAGACAGAAGTACCACAGAGAAGGTCAGCTTTCACACAGAACTTCTGCTGGGAATGTTTTGACTCATGAACTTTTACAGAAGACAACCATAATGAGAGTTGTTTCTGAGGATTAAGTTCTCAGGAAAGTAAAGGCTAGGTGCCATTATCAAGCTGAGGACAAACCCTCTTTCCTCAGCTGAATAAAAAACATTTTCCCTTCAGTCACTTGGAAGCATTTCACTTCTATTAAGCTTCAGCAGTGAAATACTGAAACAGATCCTTACCCTGGCAAGAAGGGGTAGATTCCATCAACAAATTACAGAAAAAAAAGAATCAAAAATGGTTTGATACCATGGACAACTGTTGGATCTTAATCTTGGCATAAATGTCAGGATCAAGTAAAGGGTCATCTGGAAGGCTTTTGCAAGCTTCTGGGATAATCAGACACACTATGAAATCCTAAGATAGAAAGGAAACTGTGTGCTTGACTATCAGCCATTTCAAACAGCTCCCTTTGTATGCGGTTACTGTGAGTCACGTTAAATAAATCAATCATGAGAGTCCTGCACTGCCAGTCAGATTTATCCTACAATTAAAGGTTTGGCACAAGGGTGAGAAAACTTCATACGAGAGGTATGCAACCACACAACAGCTGCAACTGTGGGGCATTTGGATATTCAGGAGAGTAATATGTTGTTGGCAACATGACTCATGTCTCCTAGGAAGCACCATTAATACTTCGGATTTACCACTCTTAAATGCAAAGCAGCTTCTCCCAGTAGTTCACAGAACTTAACAAAAACAAGGAACCATATTCTATCTAAATTTTCGTAATGTATCGCCACATGAATTATGAGCGTATAAAAACCATGAAATGAGCATCACAATTGATGAGTGTAGAACCTGAAGGTTTGAGGAAGATAAACACTATGAGACTTATGACAGAAATCACTTGAACAGCAATAACCTTGTCTGAGTTGCTCCACTTAGTATTTTATACACTAATAAATCAATAGTTACTGAAATGTTGTATTATATAAGGATTTCCTTACCCATTACTTTACGACTTACATCTCTTTACCAAGAGGAAAAGAAATGCAAAAGCAAACTCCTACTTAAAATCTTAAAAAAGAAGGAGCAAATAGGAAACAACTTTCAGTATTCCTCCTCTCCGCCACCCTGACCTGTCTTTCTTCACCTGGCCAAATGAGTAGTTTGATGTGATAAATATCCTTGCACCATCTCTGATGAAACAATAGTGCTTGCACACATCCTTTCTTCATTAAAAATACAGATTTGTAAATAAAGGATTGACGTCATTTTAATTTGACTTTGCTCTTAATTAACTGATTCTTTTGCATTAAGGCTAGAGTCTTTGTAAAGCTGGATATAATGGGGACAGGATGTGTCACCCCCATTTCCAGGTCACTCTTCATGTTGCTGAGTGGTGAAATGCAAAAGTCTGATGTGTGATGAAAGGAGATGGTATATCTGGATCAATCTCTATCTCATGTATGATTTAAAAAACTTCCCTTTCATTTTAAAATCTGAGTTGAGGCTGTAGCTGTGAAAGTAAAGGCTGGTAGGGGCTGTGTAAAACTGGCCTCGCTCCTGCATCCCCACCCTCCACTGTCAATACAGTGTAATCTCATTGTGCACCAGCCTTGCCATTCCAGTTCTGAGTTTCTCCTCAGACAGCATGGTGATATTTATATGAACAAGTCCACACTTGGCTCTCAGCTGTCAACATTCTCTATTTTAAGACTTCACTGGGTCCTTATTAACACTAAGTGCTTCAGGGTGAACTTTAAACAAACGACAGGATTTAGGGGTTTTCAAAGACATATTAATTTTATCTAATCTTGTAAGAGATGTTTCTATTACAACTCTGCATTTTAAAGACTCACACATTGCATGGCAATAGCACACACTACGGCAATTCCAAGAGCTGTGCTGCAGTTTTCTGAATATCATGGAGTAAAAGTTTGAATGTATTTACAAACACATTCATGAACCGTATCAACAACAGGCAAGTAAGCTTTAAGACCTGACAAAGGGGGCACAAATCATGAGACAAAAGCAGCAAATAGTACATTGTTTCAGTTTCACTTGCAAAGGAAATCTAACCACATCTTGATTTGCAAAGCACATCTCACAACCCGTAACACATTAGACTTTCATCAGACACAGATTGAGCATTCTCTGAATGTGACTTTGAAATATCAGGAATATTTGGGGTTTTTTGACAACTGGCAACAGCCCAGTTGCTTTTATTTGTGATGCAGGCCCCGGCCTGGAGAGGCAGTGAGCATCTCCTGTAGCACTGGGGGCTTTCTGCTCCCAGTGCCTCAGAGAGGAGCTAAGGATTGAGCCCATAGCCTACTCTGGAAGCACTCTCCCTCCAACAAATGGCAGCTGTCTTTTAATAAGCCCTGGAGACACAACAGCACTGAGAGAGAAGAAACACGAATAACACAAGAAAGTTGTTTGGTTTTTAATTTGCTTTCCCAGCAACATTCTGAAACACACACCAACTACTGGGAAAATTCACATAAGCACACTACTTCTGCAAAGACAGGATATGTTACATTGCAAAATGCTTAAGAAGCCATCTTGAACAGCTGTATGTTGCAGGCTTGTGTATGTGGCATTTCCTGACTGCAGTCCTTCCTCTTTTCACTCTAGACAACAAGTTAGGTGAAACAAGAGCTGCAAGACACTGAGTTCTCAGACAACTACTTCCCTGTTCTACTCACCCTTCTTCCCCAACGAATGTGACATAAAGTTTATTTCTCTGCAGGTCTTTTCTTGAGTAGCCCATGATCTGGTTAAAGGCATCTTCTAGCAAGTGATCTCTCCTGATGATTAATCTGAAGAGCAAAATTATTTTGAGACAGTAATTTGTGAACATGAACCACAGTTGGAAACATCTATTTACACTGAAGGATAGTAACAGGGTGACTTCAGAGATACATGTTTCTGATGGGTAATTTTATCCAGATCAGGAAGCTCCTGTTAGTCTTTCTCCTTCAATGCTCTACTTTAGATTTCAATAAAATGTCCCTCATACAAAGAAAAGTAGTTTTGTCTTGTCTACCTTGGTTCTTCTTTAAATTAAAGTCTTAACAGGAAAGGTCCTGAAGTGGCATTTTCATTAAGTCTGAAATCCTTTTGTAAAGCTGGGCCCCTAAGTGAGTTTTACTGTGAGCAAGAATCTAACCTTTTTTTGTAAAAATCAATCTCTTAACATGGAAAAAGATAAAACCATGGAAAAATCACAGTATGGTAAACCCAGAAACACACACCCCTATGTTATCCTTGAGTGTGTCATGGTACAAAAAGCCTAGAAGGAACGGCAATTTGTAAAAAACCCCACTGAAACACCACATGTGAAAACACAACGTACTTTCTGAAAGAAAAATTGTGAAGTGAGGAAGTGTCATAAAGATCTAAAATAAGAGGTGAAAGAATCCTCCTTATTTAAACATTTTATCCTCTGCCGAAAAAAACATGTTTAATTAGCTTCCTGAAACTTCCTGAAGCTTGCTTTATATTCAAATACTGCCCTCTGTGTGCGCCTGTCAGACGGAAGCTGTTGCTGCGGGAAGGCAGCTGAATCCACCCCCAGGCTCTGGCAAAGCCCCTGCCAGCCCTGCAGAGCTCAGGGACTGCCCTGTGCCATCCTACCGAGGACATGCAAGGGGAGAGCCCAGGAACTGAGCAGGTACCTGGGCAACAAGAGGATCCAGGCAGCAGTGGAGCTGTGCTGGGCCCTGCTTTGAACAGGTCAGCGCTGCGTGCCTGGGAAAGCAACCCAGAGAAAACTTCCATTCACCTGGAAAGCTGTTCTGCTTAAAAATCTACAGTGTGATGGCAAACAGGTCAGGGAAGAAAGGACGGGAAAAAAAGGGTGAAAGAAATGGAACAGATCTTACAGGGAGTGAATGCTCCCCACTAGTTATCTGCCCAAGCGTCCAGGACAAAACTTTCATAGATAAGGCTTTAACTGTTTGTTTTCATTGTATCCTAGGCAGACACTGCTCAACCTTTGCCTCTGTAGACTTGTCTAAACAATACCATTTTAATCCCATTTCAGTTTTGCAAAACTTGTAACAAGTTCACACGAATGAAGTCCGAGCTTTGCACAGATTTCTGCAAAACAGGAGAAGTGACTGGCTGAAGGAAATAAAAAAAACCCCCAAAACCAAAACCAAATAGAAAACCTCCTTCTTATAAGAGAGGAAATCATTAAATCATGTTCTAGTGCCTCATGGCTATGAGTTAGATAACTGGCACAAGACTTGGTAATTTACAAAATTTTGAAAGTATCTTGTGAGGACAATCCTTAATATAACAGCATGTTAATCACATGATTAGCAAATAAATGAAGGAGGGAAGACCTCGCTCCAAGCACTCTAGCATTCAGAGTGCTAAAATAAAAATATTAGCAGTTTTTTAAGGCAATCCTTAGAATTTAATAACATGTAATGTATGAATCCTCTTTACTAAGGAGGACTGTGGTATCAGTACAGGCAATGATGTACAAAAGATAAGCCTACCTAATTTTGTTTTAGTGGAAAAAGATATGAGAAAATATAACTGTTTATATCCTAGCAGTTACTATAATGGAGGAATTCAGATGCCCCCTGTTCCGCAGGCCTCTTCTCAAAGCTCTTTTTGGCACTATTGGTAATACTGTCTGTACAAAAACATAGTTGGAGAAAACACAGAGGTGCTCAGAACTTGCTGTATCCTCTGCTATGAATCACATGCTGGCATTAAGCCCTTTATTACAGGTTTTATATTCCCAGAAATGCCTGGGTCACCGTAACACTTGCATTCCTTCTAATGGGAAGAAGCTTGTAGATGTGCAAGGCAAGGCAAGGCAAGCTGCCTGAAAAGAAATCCAGTTTCATGAGATGCTTCAACGTACTTCAATTTCCCTGGGCCTTGTCCATATCCTTTACTCTCCAACTTCCTGTAGAAGTTCCTCAGCTTGGCTTCAAAATCTCTTTTGTATGGAGCTGGGGCTCGGGCATTGGCACGCTGAGTACCTGCAAGGAGCAATAAGCAGAGAATGAGCAGCAGTGACATGAACTGATGAATGTCCCATCTGCTACTCGAAAGACTCCTTAATAGCAAAAGGTATGCATGGTCTGTGTTTGGTTTAGTCACCTTCATAAAGAGTAAAAGCTGCGTATCTTCAAACCTGCTCTGCATCCAAGACTTTTTGGTTGCTTACTTCTAATAGTATCATCTTTCAAAAGTAAGTCTTAAAAGAGCAAATTCAGGTCAGTGCAAAAGATGGATTAAAAAAAACAGCACAAGCAACTAGAAAGACGTTACTTTTTGTTTGTCAAGTACACTTCATGTCTAACCTTTATAGTAGTTCATACGATAAATGTTCTGTTCTGTTCTGGTTCTAATATTATCAGGGAAAACAACAACTAAGAAATGAAGCATAAACAGACCAGACTCTGCGTTACCCCTGTTGACTACATCAAGAGGAAGAAGGAAAACATTTGGAAATTCCTTAGTAGAAGTTTTTCCCTGGGGAAGTAACAAGGAAGAAAAATATATGAAGAATGGAAAGACTACCAAATTTAAGTTTGTGGAACTTCGAACCTGTGGCTGCAGAAACATACATGATGGTCATCTAAGGGAATTTAATTTTGAAAAACTGTTTCTGAGGGTCAATTTCTTAAAAGCAAGGAGAGGTGAGATCTGTACACCAAAAAAAAAGGCATACCCTACAACTGCATGTACAAGTTCAGTATATACGAATCAGGTGTTTAGTCTGATCTGTTCTGAAAATGACCATCACTAGAACTTCCACTGCCTCCCTGGATAAATGACTTCCACTGATTTGATTGCAAGGCAGGGTGCCAAGGAGGCAGTCAAACTCCTTCCCTGTAGGGTTGTGTAGACATCGCCCACAAAAAATTCAGAGGATGTTTAAAACTTTTCATGCCCTAAAGTACACATAAGCTGCCAACTACTTCTCTGCAACTAGTGGTCACCTAGAATGCACTGAAAGCACAAATGAACAGTTTAGCAGCACTTTCACGCAGAGTTTTGTTAACTCAGTTCCTTATGTGAGTTTACTTTTGGCTCCCTGCGTGAAACGAAGCCAATACAGAAACATTGATTGCTACCGAGGGGGTAGGCATGGGAACGTAAGGTTTCAGGTAATAAAAGAGAGGAGGTGCATCCGCTCAGCCTGTGGGTAGAGAGAGGGGAAGCAGAGCAACCCGTGAAGCCACAAAGCCCGTGGGTCTGACGGCAAAAGGCGACAGCACATCCTGCGGAAGTGGGGGCTGGAAGGAGCTGCAGAGTCTATCTCTCTGCACAGATCAGAGAGAGAACGAGTGAGCTCGCTAATGACACTGAATGCCACTTAACAGGTCTTTAAAAGACCTGTCTGACCAGAAAGACACTTGGCACTTGTTCCGGGCTTGAAGTGAAGTGTGGGAGGAATAGTAAATATCATGGAATCGGCAGGGCTCCCTCTGGAAAAACAGATCATGGTCATTGATTCATCTATAGTGGTTTTCCTCTTTTACTGAGAGCACCAAGAGGTTCTAAAGGTACACTCAGCTGAAATCTTCTGAAAACTTACAGAAACTGTAAACAACCTTTTAACTATTGGTCTTTTCCCTTTCTTTCTTTGTTTTGCTTTGCGTCAAAGTATGTACAAAAATGCAGTCACCATAAAAAGGCAACAAAAATATACTTTAATGTTAACCCGTGAAGGAAATTGGGTTTTTTTGAAGGGTACCACAAAACATGAATCTGATAACACATTATTTCATGGTTCAGAAATCAGCATCATAATATTCTGTCAGCACATGACAAGTCCTCACTGCAAATCAGATGCATATGCCAAGAAATTCCTGGGCAATTACAGTGATTACTTCCGCCTTGGGAACAAAAGATGTTAATGGAAGAGCTAAAAACCACCAGTGATGTGATAATTATATTTGATTTTCAAAGAGGCTATATTCTAAAGCAGATATAAAGAGTAGCTTCATGACTATTCATCTTTCCCAAAAGAGAAAGTACAAGTGATTGTGACTGATCTGAACAATGGATCCTTAACACTGCCACCCCGTGCAGTGCAGCACAGCCAGCTTAGCTGATGAGAAAAAACAGAGCCTCCATAGAAACATGGGCTATTTACAATTTCTCACCAAAAAAGTCATTTGTACGCCAACACAAACGTGCATGCTTGCAGACTGACAGTGAGATTCAATGGTCTCTCTATATTTTTCTATGAGCCAGAAGAGAGATTACAATTTTAAGGAGAATAATAACTGTTCATCCTCTAGTATCTGCTTCTCCTGTGAGTAAATGAGAATATCACGTTAAAGACTAAATGTATTTTGAAATTACTTTGTCGGAATGAAGCCGTGCCCAGCATGCTTTGGGTGCATGTACCAGTGATTAAGCTTAAGAAATTTTAACTCTGGAAGCCAAAACTGGTTTTATTTGTAAAAGACTGCCAGGTTTGCAGTTGGAAGTAAGATGCATACGTGCAGATTGCATCATTCCCTTCTTTTCAATAAAGGGAAGCAGTTATATCTAAACCATATACATTCTGAAAATATTAAAAAATGTGAATATTGTATTTCACTGCTTTGCAGAATGCCATAAGATCATTAAAGTCTTCAGATAGTTTCTTCAGACAGATCTTACAGAGGTCCTTTGTCCAACAGCAGGAAAAGCTACCACATGTTTATGAATGCATTTAATCTGGTTCCATGAAAAGGCAAAGCTTTTTATTATTGTGGACTGGGAAATGCCCATGAAAATCACAGTTCTTTTTCTGTTAAAAACTTCTTATTGTCTGGAACTACGTAGAGTTGCTTACGTCCTAAATGTTCTCTATTTATCTATACTTTTGTTCTCAAATTTGTAGAAATCCCCTTAAGTCACTTCTGATTTGCTTATCTATTATCTTGAGGAAAGTAAGCATAGCAACATCTACGAACTTGGCCTTCAAATGGAATTTGTCATTTTGCAATAATTTAGTTCTGATCTGCAACTTAGTTAGAATCTGAAATATCAATTTCATTCCATTCTGACGTGAGTATTCAGACAGCTGCAGTATGCTACGTTTTGAACTCATGTTAAAGGGTAACAAGCTGGCTTTACATAAAATTGTCCCTCATCGCCCCACAGCCCCACTACATTGCCATTTTAATGTACAGTTATTAGGTCTATGCTTTTAATTCTCCAGGTATCAGGATGCTGGCATGAGCAGTCACTTAGTTGTTTCACATCAGTGAGAAACAAGTTTGCATGTTTCTTTACAAGTCAGAACAAAATCACAACCCCTGAAGTTGTAATACATCCAGCAAAGCATCTTGTGAGCCGAAGGCAAAGGTTCAAGTTTGACAGTCAAGTGCAATTGTGCTCGTTGACTTTGCTCAAAAATAGTTCTAAATCTTTATTGTTGCTGGAGCAACAGAACTTGGATCTTCAGAAAGGTGAAAAGACAATACATGCAGCACAGCCAAATTAAGGAACCAGCTTTACTGCAGCATCTTACAGATACCATCATCATCAAAGCCCTGCAATGGCAAGCTCACTGACCACTCATCAGAAGGGGCTACAGCTCAGGCAGCCTTACCCATCTCAAAGCTGGGAACCACAAGCGGATATAGGCTACAGTTTCCCAGTAGTGTACTCTTGGCTTTAGGCTACCATGAATTCCATTTTGTAAAGGAAATAGAAGAGTAAAACAACTTTTCTATTGTTTTTGTTCTCCAACTTCTGGGAAGGCAGCAAGAACATGCTACTGTTCTTGCTACATGTTACTGCTCTGGAACTGGTTTATCAAAGACGAGAAGTGGTTTCATGGAGCCCCTGCAGAAGCTTTGCCTGAGCAACTTACCTGGAGAGTTCTGAGGCGAAGACACCGGCGAGCCTCTCGGGGACTGGCAATAACTAGGATGAAGTAAGGCATGTGGCGGCACATATGACATTATTTCCTCCTCAAACAAGCTGGCAAAAAGGACCAAAGAAGAAAGAAGGTATTTATTTGAATAAATGGCAGTTTTCACTTTCTAGGGATAAATCTCTAGTTATTAACCTGCTTTCTTTGGTAGTCACTCACCTATTTCCACTATGCACACTTAGAATGCTACAGAATATTTTTGTTGCCATTTCCTCAAGCAGATTTTGAAAGTACTGGAAAGCAGTAACTGCTACTTTTGTTGGACATTGCTATACATAATTGGGTATTTGTTCTCAAAGTTAAAATACAGTTAATCAGCCTTGAAAATTTATGGGCCCTCCTCTTTTTTTTTCTTTTTTTTTTTGGTGTTCTCATTACAAAGGGGTCAATAACCTTATTCAGAAACATTCTAAGCCTCTAGGACTAAGAATCACATCTGAACTTGTTAAGTGTATTGACTGGTAAGCTTGTTGGCATAACATTTTATGTTTAATAACACTCCTGCTGAAACAGGTATCACATCTAGCCTGTTCAAGTTGAGTTACTTCATGTCTCATCTATTATTGATGCACAACTTTTTAACTTATTTTGTGGATTACATTTTGCAGCCTAGTCACTGCATCTGTGTGTGTATGTATGTATATATATATAAAAATTTCAACCTTTTCCCAAATTTGACACAAGCAAATCCAAACAGGGACAGAATATCTAAAATCAGAATGGAACTGGTATCAAAGGTATGTTTAATGTGAAACATGACACAAATAAACTGCTGAGATAATATGTAAAAATTATTTTCAAAAATTGAGCTATAGAAAGAATTGCAAGCCAATCTTTTACTATTCAATGCGATGAAAACAATGTTCAAATAAAAGATGTTTCTTATCAAGTCTGTTCCCTAAACAAATATCTAGAAACTTTTTTTACCTGGATTTTTTTTTTAATGGGTCCTTTTGACAGCTCTTTTTACATTCATGGCCATGTGATGTTTTCCTCCAAGTTACACATAAAAATCTTAGGAGTTTTTAAAGAAACAATATTTATATTTTAAAAAGGCCCAAACATAGGTTTAAAATGAGATTTTTTTTGTAGCTGTAATTAATTTGGAGATTTAGGGACCAGAAAGGATTATCATTATGCAACCTGGCTTCAAAATACAACTACTAATGCGAATTCTATTTCACTAGATTCAATTTTAAAGGTACCCATTAATTTCTCGATGCATTTTTACAGTGGATGAGAAAACAGCATCAAGATAAAAGGGTTTAATTTTAGCAAAAAATCTGCCTGACTTTTGGAGTTAATATCTTAAATGAAAACTGGTAAAGAAGCGGCTTCCCATTTGTTGAAGTCTGTAAGAATATTTCCTTTATTAAAAGGGACAGTGCTTGACAGCACAGTGAAGAGGCTAGCGAGACATTAAGTAACAAAAACACCTCACAAGTATGTGCCTTTACAAACAGGCACTTCCCAAAGCACAGAACAAAACAGATGCATTCTAAAAGTAGCACAAGGCACATTCTTGAAAGAAGGTCCAAGCTGTACCACCTTTCTAAGCATCAGGGCTGGATGCAACAGGACAAATAAAGGTGGTCTGGGCAAACCTGTGTAAGTCACAAGCACAGCCCTTTCATGCTCCATCCTCCTATGAAAATTGTGACCTCCAACTACCATCTAGAACTGAACATGATGAAAATAAAATCTGAGCCTTCAGTTGTGGCTCTCCCATCTGCAAGTCCAAGGAGCGAAGGGGAAGTGATTGGGTGACACCATCAGCACACACTGCTCCCCGCAAGGCTCCTCAGCAGCTGCCACAGCATGTTGCACACGTGCATGGGCAGCAGCAGTGCCTACCTGAGTAACATGACAAGGTCTGCATCACTGGATAAACGCACCAGCCCAGGTGTTCCCTCTGTCCGGATGAACTGGATCTTCTCCCTGTGTAAGCAAAAAAAAGGCTTTCAAAATACCTTTTGCAAATAAGGCATCAATGTGTACCACAACAACAAGAAAAAGTACAGAGTATATCAAAAACCTCTGGGTTATGCTCTTCCCTACATTTTTTCCCTGCCACGCCATGTCCATGTGAGCAGTAAAATAGTACAACCAAGAGGTTAATTTGTTCTGAGGAATGATTCTCCTGTTGCCCTCATCTGTTCAATGCTCATACTGTTGCAGGTAGTACAGTCACCCAAGCAGGAAAAAAAAAAGAAAAAAAAAGGAAAAAAAAAAAAAGAAAAAAAAAGGAAAAAAAAAAAAAGAAAAATCAGTCCCTCAAGTTCATGCTAGCTGTGTCTCTGAATTCAAAGTAGGAGGCTGAGACCTGTGGAAGGACATTTCTACTGCAAAAGTGAACTGTTTAAAGAGGCACTGTCTCCTGAATCTCTATAAATGCAAGCCATACTTTACAATGCATACTTGTGATTTTAAAGGCAGAGTTTTCATACCACACTCCACTTAAGATATCATCCCGAAAAAACCCTGTATTATCTCTCCCCTCTATTTCACCCAAGCACATATCTTTTCTCCTAGACCCAGTTTGGTCACAGTTGCAGAATCTCTGCATCCTGAACTCTGAGCATGGTAACATACAGAATTTTAGGATCTGTATTGAATACAATTTCTTCAACTCCTTTTCTTTTTCTCTGCAGAGAAAAGCTTTTCCCTGTGTTCTGAAATATGAGTACATCTTTCGTATTTTCTCTTTATCAGTATGATAGTACATAGAGATAAATTCTAATTTTGCTTTACACTTCTAGAGGAAAAGAAAACAAAAACCAAACCCACATAGTAAAACCTGTCCCAAGTCTAAAGGAGAAAACCCCCAAGCAAACAGAAAAGTAAAGACCTCTGTATAAGAACAGCAGCATTGGCTCAGCTCAGGGGTCTGTCTGCCCCACAATCCTGTTACCAACAGTGACAAGAAGGTCATAAACATTCCATGCAACTGGCAGGGCAGGGACATCTGGGCACTTCCAGAGCCACTCCACTTTACATCAGTGCCCAAATGGCAAGGCTGGAGGAAATAAATCGTGGATTACAAAACATATCTTAGAATTTAGTTGGCAGCAACACCAGAAACCAGAAGGACATTTTCTGGGTTAACTCATATATGCAGCCTTCCAAATGAATGCAATCCATGACTTCCTGGGGTTACCAGTGAGAGTTGTGATTTCAATGATATTTTTCTAATATATATGCCTTTTGGCTTCTGTTAAGATATAAATTCTATTTAATGTATAACAGGTGCCTTTGCCTGAAGCCTTTTACATTATTTAGCAGCCTCTGAGTTTTACCTGCAGTGGCTTGGAAGAAGATTTAATCTTGGCAACATGCCTAATAATGATATGATAAGTATAATGTTCTCACTCCACCATTAAACCTTTGCATAACATTTTTCTACATGTAGTATACTTTCATTTTATATTTTAATAGACTCAACTTCTTATCTCTTCTTTCTTTAAGGGAATGAGAAATTGTTTTAGGCAGAAGATGTCAGAGATCTTTTCAAATTATCTTTGTCCTCTTCCACTGGCCAAATACTAATATTCCTCCTCACCTATGTAATAATTACAATAGTATTAATAATAATATTCAGTATCATTATCATCCCACTTCAACAGCACCAAGGTCCTCAAAGAAAGAGATTACTGGCAGTTGTACTAATCACTATACTAAGAAAAAAAAATTACACAAAGAATTCATACTGCAGGATTTCAGTTAGGTCTTCATTTATCAAGTGTTACAGCAATGTCCATGGAGTTCCTTAGTCTCACAATGTGTCAGACATGGATCCCAATAATTTGCTAAATCAGGGTCTTCAAAGACTAACCAGGAAAAAACCCCTGGGATCTTTGTAAAAATGTATGAAATGCTACTGAGGCCTCAGCTGTAGAAGGATATAAGAGAGGTTTAATGGAAGATAATTTACCGTAATCAAATTACTAACTTCAAATACTAAAATTAGAATGGAACCATTCAGCTTAACAGAACGGCTTCTCTGACCAATCCCATCCAATGTGAAATAAAACTATGTTCATTCAAATCCCCAATCATTCTGCTGAAGCAAGTCAGTTAAGGCATATATCTTCAGTCTCCTTCCAAAGTGAATGTACAGGACATATAATCTGAAGTAAATGAGGAGGTACAGAAAATAGTATCTTTTATCCTCTGATCTTCCATTTTTAACCTGAAAACCATCTTTTCTTGAGGAAGTCTCAGTTTGTGGGAAATTATGAATCTGTAATCAGGAAGCAAGGTTCTACTAGAAGCGGAATCGGGGAATACCAACAAACCTTGTGAGCAATTTGAACTCTTAATTTATTACAAAACCCCACAATACACATGAAGAGAACTACATCATTTGCTATCAGACTAAAGGAAACCAAGCACCCTGGGAAAAGGACTATGAAGCAATAAAACTACAAGCAATCAGAAATTGTATACTATTGCCCAGCAGATTTCAAACCAAGCCTGGTGGGACAAAGTTGCCTATAGTGATATGGGTATAACATAGGAACCCATATGACACGCTGTGAGAACTGTAGATTTGTTTTCCTGTTCTCTGTATTTTCTAGAGAGTGTGTATTCTGCTAGCATGTTGTTTCAGGTTTGTCAGCCAGGACTTCTTTAGAGGGTAAACCACGTCTTTAACACATAAGTCACATCACAAAGCTTGTTACACTACACATGGGGAAACTGCAAAACAGGGCAGCTCGTTGAATTTTGGGAATTTGCAGGACATGGAGGAAAAGGGATCAATAAGTAACACAGAAGGGAAAAAAAATGAGTACCAGTGCTGACTGCCACGCCAGCCAGTGTGGGTAGGCCTCTGGAACACAGCATTGCACAGGAGGGACTGCCAACAATCAAACCAGCATTTTTTAAATTTAGTGTCCAAGGAAGAATAGATACATTCATTTCATCTACTATCCAAGTTGCTGGTGATTCCATTTCCAAGTCTAAACATATGAGGGAGTTGTAACAACCAGACAACAATCAAAGAACATCCTTCCTCAGATCTTGCTGCACTAAGCAAAAATCTGTAGATATCCCGTTTTCTAAATTTTGGAGAAACACCAAAAATTCTGATTGATGTAAGATTACCTCCAGGAGCCATTAGGTCGGGACAGCCTTTCCGTAAATGTGCTTTGTGAAGATAAGGACAAACCCAAATGCCACTCTGCCTCATGCTCCCAGCTGTACACATACCCAAATGAATGGGCACATTTGCTGTGCCATCCAGCTGTCTTGGCACATTTGGAAGACATTAGCAAATCTCTTATGCCAGTTGTTCCAAACATTTTCTTGTGGGTATCTTTATTTGATAATAATACATTACCTCTGTTCTCCTCAACCTTGTTACAGGCTGTTACACAGAAATACAGTAAACAACTATTTCCCACAGCTTTATGAATATGTTTGAATGCACCAGAAGTCTACAATCTCTTAATTTTAATGAAAGTAACTAATTGTAATTAGCATTTTGTACTGAAATGGGAATAGCAAACTTCACTAATTTTCTTACCTGAGTGAATGATTCCTGGTAAGATCTGGTTGACGCTCTTGCAGAATTTCAAAGATATTGGGCTGCCGCAAAAATGCAACTATCTTGTCATTGTAAGCTGAAAACATCAACAAAAATATCATGCTGAAACAAGGAGATACCAAAACAAAGGATGCCATTCCTTCTGAATTTTGAACAATAAGGACATACTTCACCTTCAAAGTTTTAATTTTAGAAATACTGGGTTAATACTTTTTTATGTAAGGCTACCAATTCTATCGTCATTTAAGGAACTCAGTTCTTGATTATGAACCAAATCTCATCGTGACATATCCTTTCCACTGCTAACAGCTATAATTCTGTTAGCAATTTCTACTATATTTTAGCACTCACACTCTTAGTTAAGGTCAAACCAGAATATTTATTGCTAGAATAAAGTTGCAGGGACCTTGGTTTTCACTGCACTGAAATCTATTCTCAAACATTAAGCAGCCATTGGAAACACTCGTATCAAATCCTCCCTAACGGCTGAGCCTGCAAAGCATGCACACCACGTCCATGGCAAGGGGGAGGATTTAAATGGGCAGAGGTTTTCATGTAAACATGCCACAGTACAAAGAGCCAGTTGCAGTCAATCGGATTAATTTATCTTGATTTAGCACAATGTGACAGCTGTTAGATTTAATAAGCTAAATTCTGTACGTGGTGGCACAGAAGTCAGTAACTCTGTATGTATGTAACTGAGAACAGAAGTTAAGCTAATGACTAATTCTAAGCTGATTAACACTTTCTGTAATCCTGCCAAAACAGATGCTCAGAAGTTGTGGAAAAGCAAAAGGTAAAAATCACTGGGAATACACGGAGTCCAATTAGGACCCAATTTGACTCCCTGGCTTCAGTTCATCCTGTGAGCACACAAAGTAAGTGAGCTAGGAAGGTAAAATACATCAGTTATTTGGTTCTGCACACTTCCAGCCCTGAAGGTTCCAACTGAACAGTGGGGAAATGCTGACGGACAGAAGGATCATAACAAATGGTAACTTGTACCCATCCCAAGCAAATGGAAACCCCAGCAGTGCACACTGCCATGACCCCCTCAGTGATGGAGAGCTCCTCTGAGCAGAGGCTGGATGCTAACGTACCCACTGGAACCACATCCTGGTATTGAGCTCTGCTGACTGTGTTAAATGTGCTGGATGGTCTTGGCAAAACTGGGGGTCCTGAATGACGGGAGTCCTCTCCGACCTGAAAACGTGCAAGTAACCACCGTGAGCGTCTCTGTGCCAGCACGTGCACTCAGCTACAAAAAAGTGAGAATTTATACGGCCTAAAACCAAGCATGTATGTCAAGGCTTTGCTTGATCACTATCCCCAGTAACCACTGCAGCAGGAAGCAGCTGTTCTGTTAGGACAGGTACTAGTAAAACATTATTTAGCATACTGGGCCCATTAATAGGATGAATCAAAACTGATGCAAAATTTACTGCTATTTTTAAATAGTCCCATTCTGAGAAGACATAAAAAACCCCAAAACCTGGGATCCCTTCAAGGGGTCTTTTGTAATTCATGGACATCTTTATCTATACGAAACATTCTGGAAACCAAATTCTGCTCCTTCATTAGTACCTCTATTACCTCTGTGCATAAATGGAGTTTCCTGAAATTTGAAGTGGAAACAAGTTTGTGGCTGAAACCTCAAAGGAGAATAAAGAAGTGAGTTCACATTCAGGCAAGGCAAACAAGTCCAAAATTGGTAAAAACATGGCTCTTAGAATCATTCAGAAACACTGTTCTGGGTTTTTTTGTATTCACCTTCTGGTCTTAAAAAAAGTTGCATGTGAACAATTTTTAGGGTAGAACCACAATATAAAATTGTTCTTAGAGGCATTTGTTATGTTGGGGCAACTACTGCAGTTTACTGCGTGATGAGGTTTCAGTCATTTCTCAGTATTCAGTATTTTAGCTCTATAAAACAGTTGGTCAAACTCTTTTTCATCCTGCTGGACCTCTTTGTTTACTTCTCAGTTTATCTGCCTACATGTAACGGTTAGCATTTGAAATGCACTCCCAAGCTTCAAAGATCTCTAAAACATCTAACCGCAAAAGATCAAGTAATTATAAAAGGTTGCTTTTAAATCCAGCCTCTGAAATCACGAAGCAGCAAAAGTTCCAAGATATCTCCCAAGACCTTTGTGCTCTATGGTAATACTCTTTCAGAAAAATGAAGAATTATTTCCTGTTAGGCAATGTGCTGGAAAAGGAATGCCATTATTATTAGCTCCAGCTTCACACTGCAGTTCAGCTTTAGCTAAAAAGGCATTCCTTACACTGGTTCATGTTTGCTTTAGAGCATCTCCCTGTAAAAACTGGGTCAGTGACTTCAAAACATGAAAAGTTCATGGCAAGTCAAAGCCAAAGAAAGTATTTTGACAATTTTTTTTCATTAAGTATTCATCTTTTGCAATAATGTACAGTTCCTTTATGCAATAGCTTAAAAATAGGAAAAAAATGCAAATATGCAATATGCAATACATAAGCCCTAAAGCGCAGAGGAAAAACTGGTGTTCAGGCTCATACATATGCATACAAAAAGAACATCATTGCATCATTAATCCCAGAATGGGAATACTGTATTGAATTGCTATGCTTGAGATGCCTAGCTGGAATTATACCTCAATTCAAGTTACAACTGTAACAATATCAAGGAAACACTTCTAAAATTGCATGTAGAAACATGGTTTAAGGAATTTCATGTATCTAGATGGAAAGGAAATTTTGACAGGTAAGCAGCACTATGTATATGCAATATATTTGATGATTTCTTGTTGGATAAACTATACTTATTTTGCAGCATTGACAACTTCAGCAGTGTGGTTGGCACAAATACGTATTTTAAGTGCAGAGCTACTGGATGCTGCTTAAAGAAAGATAATTTGGGTGTATATTGGGTAAGGTTAAGAAAAAAAAATTATTTCTGCTCTGTTACAAATCAACCACAATAAAAATACTTGCCTTACCCTGTTCAAGATCTAAATAGCTATATGAAATCACTTCTAGCTTCCTTCCTTGCCTGATACATGACATCACCAAATTGATGTAAAATGCTATTTAAAACCATTTGCAAAATACACCTGACATTGGGGGGAGGGGGGGGCGGGGGGAAGGGCATGACTAAACCACGTTCACACAGGATATGACAAGATATACAGCCAGTGCTGTGGCACTCACCCACTGCAGCTCAGTGGGAGCCCTGCTACAGAAGTGGCAGACAAGATTCATGTCTGCTCTGGAACAGAGGTCTGGCAGACCTTCATTTGCCACAAGACTGAGCTATAAAAAGGATAAATCAGAGCATTTCTCTTGCTATTCTGAATAGTGTTATCTTTAATTCCTGGCATGGAATAGCCCTCTCCTGAAAAGACAACTTACAGTCAACAGTATGGAGGTTTTTAAATAAAGTACAGCTGAAGTCCAAGTCACTGCACATACACCAGGGTACAAGTACAAAGAAGTGACAGCAACAATATGGAGACAGCCAGTGAAAATGGTGCACAGTGACATATCAACAAAATAGTGTTTTTCATGTATTTCTGACCAGAAAGTAGAGATGAAATACACATGCAAAGGCATGTAACAGTCTGATAAACCTGTATGTAATAAGATTTTTTTTATACTTAATGGGAAAGTTGCAGAACTAGGTGTATAGTCACACATGCATCTTTTCGCCCTTTTATTTTTCACAGTTATATATCAACACACTCGGCAGACACCATGTGAGACAACACCACACATTTTGTCAGTGAAGGAGTGGATACAGGAACTGGTAATCTGTAATCAGATGCTCTCTTGTGGTTAAGTGGGGTTACTGCAAATTCAAATTAAGAGAAACTCGTGTTTGGTATTTTTCCTCTGAATTCATACATTTTTAAAGCAACAACGGCTAGCAGAAAAATCAATAAATCCTTATGGATAACTGCTGCCCACTTACAGAAGAATCATGCTCCTCACAACACGGAGTGATGTGAAAGAGGATGATGTTAAGCAAGCAGTGTTTGCCGAGGAGGAGGCACAGGCCCCACTCACCTCCCCAGCACTGTGGCTGCGCTGCCGAGTCAAGTGCTGCCGATGGACCAGCGCGCTGGTGGGCCTGCTGCTCTGCAGGGGCAGCCGCGGGTCGATGAACGTCGTGGTGCGCGAGTTGTGGTCGACAAAGAAAGCCTGCAGAAGGAGAGACGAGACAGAATTTATCGCCAGTACTTTTTTTTAAATTATGTCTGAGGTTAACGCCTATTGGGGATGTAGGTTTCGTTCCATCAGGTGGGGCTGTGGAAAATCTGTTACTGTGGCTTGCATTTCCCTATCGCAGAAGGAGGATAACACTCTTCCATCCCACTGAAGGGATGAATTGTTTAATGCCTTACTTTGTTCATGTCTATAAAGTCCTTTGAAATTCTCACCTGACAAGCATCAACAGTGGGAAGCTTTATTATGACTGTCAAGAAGACAAGACTTGAATATTTAATAAAAGTAATCCTGGTATATTCTCCTTTTCATTCCCTTATAAGCATCCAAAAAGGTGTCATTAAGTGGCAAACACATTCCCTTTTGTGAAGTATTTACCATATAATTATGAACACAATTGGCTGTATATATGTCAAGTGTATTCTTGCATCCAGTGATGAACTATGATTACAGGCCAACTGGCATTTTTGCCATATTCCTGATACAACTATTCCAAGTTCACTGATCCTTTTTTCTAAAAACCAAAACAAAATGCAAAAAAAAAAAAAACCCCAAAGCACCACCCCAAACAAAAAAAGAGACCTCTCAAAACCAAAAAGAAAGGTCAGCCAGGAACACAAAGATGATGGCAACAAAAGTATTTAAATCAGGCAATTGATGAGAACAACCACATACTGGCCAGTCAACCATTTGCTGAAAACAGGGTCACAGGAACATGTATCCTGGAAAATGAAAACCTCCTAGAATTCTATCCAATTTGAACCAAAAAGTTTTCTAAGCCCTGAAATTTAAACTTTTTGCAGCATCAGTGTTGTACTTGGAAACCAACACTGTTCTATTTCAACACACTCCGCGTTTTCGGTCACAATACTGGAAACATGTGGAAGTGGCAAAAAAAATCTCTGTTTTGAGCAGGAGAATTACAGGAAAGTGACATTTGGTTTGAGGAATCAAAGAATCTGGACCAGCAGAGAGGTGGTTAGGGACTGCAGGAGCCATTTCTGCGTTTGGCTACCAATGAGGTACTTTGACCACAGTTTCACAAACAGTTTAGTCCTGTAGTGTCAGCAAAAGGAATATTCTCATCTTTCCTTCTCCTGACCACTTGTTTCATCCCCTGGGTGCCCTTCCTGCCTTGTGCTGGCACAAGTGTTTGTGTAGCCATGCAGTGAACCCATCAGGGGAGTCGGTCCAGGCTAAAATTACTCTTTAGTCCCCTCTCCCTGCTGGCTCCTCTAACCTTGGTCAGCTCACCAGGGATGAGAGAAGAACCACTCTTCTGGCAGCAACACCAGCTTCTAGCATTCATGGAATCATTGTTTCAGACTGCTTGGGAAAATCAGACCAGAGAAAATGCAATTCTTCTGACTGCTCTGAAGGTAGGTAGACAAACCAGTGTGTCATGCTATATAGCAACTAAATGCCGTTATGGATTGTGGTGGGAGAAAATGTTCATACTTTCATTTCCCAAGGAAAGAGAAGCATATGGAGAGACACCACAGCTGCAAAACCCTAGAACTGCTCCAGAAAAGAGCACCAAGCCTCCTACAGCCCCAACAGCAATCACCTGTACCTGTAGTCTGCCTACATGGAAGGAATCCCATCACCTGAGCAGTAAGGAAGAACTCTGTTCTGACCATCTGACATAGTCACAGATATGCAAGTGAAACCAACTGTTTCACAGTTCAAACACTGTAAAGTGTATTCGATAAATGAAATTTTAATTGCTACATCTGAGCTTGATGCAGGACTTTTTTACCTTGACAAACAATGATGCCAGCCACAGTGCAAGTATACAGATTAGAGAATATGAAACCAGTAAGAAAGCAGAATGAAAACCATAATGAAATTTATATTTGGGGCCTGGAAGATGACTGGAAGAGATTGCTGGAACACAGTCAGTCTTTCTGAAAATTCTGCTCCTGATTGATAAGACCTACTTACTTTACAAGCAAGTGGTTGTTTTGGGGTGTTTTTAATGTCCTTCTATCTATTTTGTCTAGTCTGTGTACATTTATAAGATGTAAAGCACTTTCAGCAAAACACAGGTTGATTTCATTAAGTCAACACCATATTGTAAATCACTTACTAAAAATTCCTGATTTGTTATAGGAGGTAGTACCACCTAGAGCTGTACCACGCAGTTCTGAGTTACTGCAGCACTCTAGTATTGCAGCAGTGTTCTATAGCATTCTATTTAAATAACAACTCCGTTTAGACATGAAGATGAAGACAATCATATCTTATTAAATATGAATGGTTGCAGGCCAGGTCATAGTAGCCTACTTTAAAACAAAGCATAAATTAGCACTTTGAAGCTTTGGTGAAGATAACCATTGGAGCTGCAATGCTTTGGGCTAATCTGGACATTGGCACACAGCTCAAAATGCAGTGTGATTCACAGTCTCCTTTCAAAAAAATTCCTCGCATAACTCCTGCCTAGCTATAATCCATAAATCTACAATGCTTGAAGAGACTGACATAAAATAGATAGTGCCAAAACTATATTTAGCCCATTAAACATGAATAGTTGCCCTAGTTATTCTTCCAGTTAAAATCTATGTAGCTTGCTAAATTACCTTTTCTTCCTATTGTAGAATTCAGTAATCAATTATGGTATCTTTAATTGTAGAGATAAAAAACAAAAATGTCCTCTAATAACTTCCTATGTATTTGCACATCTTGCAGAGATCTAATTAAAAAGTACATATACTTGCATCTGCCTTTAAAATACGGACATGTGCTTACACACACTGCACAAATGCACTTATCTGTATGATGTCTGTGTGTATGCATATGGACAGAGCAAGGCAGAATCTCAAAGTTCAGCTCAGGGGCCTATTTAGCCTGTTTGATGCTTCCTGCTACCACATTTTTCAATGGCCTTCTGCCTCACTATGGTCAATGACTGATGAAGGATCGCCTGTAATGCCCATCAGAAACTACATTCTAGTCACACGAGACCTTTTAGGGAGGACTGCACAATATTATGTCCTATAGGGGATACACAGAGGAGCCAAAGAGGAGTGGGCAACTAGGCTTTGCTGTGGAGCTCTGGAGAGAGTTCAGAGGTGGGCAGTCCCCAGCTGATCTTGGAAGACAGCCCACGAAGAGGACAAGCAAGCAGGACCACACTGCCATGGGGGAGTGAAAACACCACTACTCAGCACTGCACCACGGCCAGAACGATCACTGTGCCTTGTGAGCAAGAGCACCAAGCTCTCACTGTGATATACTTGAAAAAGTATACTCTCCTCAGCAGGGAAGAGTAGTTAAGGAAAGGAAACAATTATATATTGTGTTATGGTTAAGTTCTACTTGCTTCTCTTTAGGTTTACGCTTTAACAAAGGCAGGTCCAGTTTCAGTCTGGTCTCTCCAAGCACTGGTCTTGCCGTGTATTGGCCATGATCTCTCTCAAGTGCTGAACAGGCTTTTCCACTGGCCACAAGTGGCACTTGTGACAAAGACAATTCAGCATAATCAAAATGAGTAATATTAAGAATATTAAGACTAATTCAAACTGAAGAAATCCCAGTAGGAATTTATTCAGTGCTTCCTCTTCCTGATTAATATTGTGGTAGCATTGCTGTCTGTTACCAAACACCACACCAGAAACCCAAAGGTCTAACTCTCTATGGAGCACCTATTAAAGAAAACTGAAAATTGCCCTATTCTTCAGGAGAAAACTGAAAATTGCCCTATTCTTCAGGCCTCTGAAGAACTGAACAGAACCAGAATGACTTAAAACAGAAAACAGTGAGGCAAAGAACAATGTTAGTAGAATTGCACATTCCTAATTGTGTGTCTAATGAAAAAACAAAGTGCTTTTCAGAGTTAAAAAAATCTAGGAAACAACCCTCAAGCACTTCTACCCTTCAGTTTAGAATTGTCTAATCTTTCCAAGCATCAAGATCATTATTTATATAGACACTCACAGCTAACCATATCGAGAGTGATAAATGTAACAACCAAGAAACTTATTATGCCAGTAATCCTAACAAACTGATAAGCCTTATCACTTATCACATGCTAATCACAGTCTATTTTTAACCCTCCTGTTTTCTGCAAAAAATATGATGTTCTAGATACTGAGGATGCACTAGCTTAAAGTGTTTTGAATTCTACCTGTTGATCTTGTTGTGCCCTAAATCATTCCTCCCCTGCTGGGGGAGGACTTCTGAGTTCTTGCCTGGATTTTTGTTAATTAATGGACATTCAGCCTTCTCTGTTCTCAGATAGTTTATTAAGTCTTATCAGAAAAGTTAGAAGTACAGTAGAGGGATGTGCATGCTGAGGAAAATGCGCAGAATGCCGCCGAAATCAAGATAACACGGTGTTTTTAAAGCTAAACAATCCAATCAGTGTTTGAAACGACAGGTATTTTCACTTTTCTACCAATATTCAACAAATGTTTTTAAAACGTCCACAGGAACTGCGGAATTTTCTATCCAATCACTTTAAGCAATTTTGCCGCATTAAATGGAGTAGCATGAAGAACAAGAAGGAGGTTATAAAACAACAACAATCCTCCATTTTGGAGTTTTTTGCTTTTTATCTATTTGCTACTTTAACAAACCCAACACCTTTATATTTTCACCCTGTGCTACCTTACATAATATTCTATCACCTAGTTCACACCGCAGTGCGTTCAAGTTCTTCCCAGAGAGTTGGCAGCTTTCTCCATGGACGAAGGTCAAAAACAGTGCTGTCCAGGGGGGTAAAACTCCTTAAAACAGGCAGAGAAATATTCCCCGCACTCTGGACTCCCACAACAACTATAAAAGTGATATCAAAATATTTTTTTAGAAAACTGAAAATTAATACCTGTTTAAAAAAAGCAGTGAGACTTGCAACTATTTAAGATCTCTAATACCTCTTAAGAAAACCTACTCCATACCATATTTTTCCTGTTAAGCAATACACAACCACCAGAGTGGTCATTCCCGGAGCTCTCCCAGACCATCCATTTTATCTCAAGTACATCCATTTTATCTCAGAAACTGATGAACACAAGGCCTTCTTAGTACTGTAGAGTTACCTTGCCCTGATGGTCATGTTTCATTTCCCAGCCCCTCGGCAGCTCCAGCTGTTTGTTGGCAAACATGTTGAGGAAGCCCACCAAATCCCGGTTGTGCTGGTAGCGCTCGAAGTGGTGGGTGTCCCGCCGGACTTTGGTGATCATGTGCTTCAAACACGTGTTATTTGTAAACATGCGGTAGGCACTCTGAAAAACACACAGCAGCAAAGGCTTTTCACAGAGAAAACTGCTCTTACCACAAAAGACAACCCCCTTCATTGTAAGTGTGCTTGCAGAAGAAAAGTTACTCATTCCATTGCTTCTGCTTACAATATAAATCCCATTACACAAAGAAACACTGGGGAGGGGGAACCTATGCAAAAAGAAGCACTGAAGAACAGGCAAAAAAGGAAAAGGAAGATATCTATTAAGGTGGTTTTTTGTTCAGTGTGACCTCTAATATACTTTGATATAAACCAGGCAATCTGGGGGAAGCAAATCATACCATTAAGCAGCAAAGTCTGTCTCAGAATTGTGTCTCACCCTGTGCAAAGCACAGTAAGAAAGCTATTGTTTCAATAAACAAATAATTTCATATCATAAGAAAGATGAAGAATTGAGTGGAAAATAAAAACCGCTATCTTGCAGAGCTAGGACGGCTCTGATAGCTCAATAATTGCAAGGCATGATGATGAGAGAATTTATCCAGCCTCCCTATGTACTACCAATATCTTATCATCAAACACCAAGCAGTATCTTTGTACGCAGAACAACTGCATTTATAAGCACATATTTATGAAGGCCTTTGAGCTGTAGCCACCATACTCACAGGGTTAGAATGCAGCACTGTAAAGAACTCTGGGCTGATAAGGAATTTCACAGGGGGAGACTGGAGCAATAAAGTAAGTCTGGATCTGGAGGTAGAGTGAGGCAGCACATTCTCTCTTCGAAAATCTAAGAGCGAAGTAAATGACAAAGACTTCCAGCACTTATTACCAAAGCATCACTGCAAACAACTATATTGATTTGAATCATGCAAGCAAGGGAAGCATTAAGTACACAACTATTTCAGATTTACTGAGGATTCTCCACATAAGTGTACCCAAACTTCTTCAAACATAACACTGAAGTTTATACAATTTTAGTTTAGTAGCATTTACTTGTGGCCTTTGGTAAAAAAACATAAAAAAAAAAAAATCACATTTGATTATTTGGGTTACCAAGTTTGTGCCTGTATGTAAGATGAAAGAAAGTCCCTGGGGCATGTCTGCACTGCTATACTGTAGCTGTATGCAGGTAAGCTATTTTTTAAATGCTAAGTAATGGATATAAAAGTCATTGTACACTTATAAATGTTTCATTCCTTCTTAAAAAACCAAACAATAAATCTGCCATTACCACAGCCCAGTCCTGATACAGTATTTAAGCAGCTTATGTAAGTAAGAAGCAGGTTGCCAAGGAAGTACCTTTCAAGTTTCAACTTCCAATAAACATTTGTGTCTTCTCCTAGCAACTACAGAAGTGTCCTGATTTTTCTTCAGTACCAGGAAGGAAGTGAAAATATATTGAGTGGTGTTTGCTACAATGTCAAAATTGTTGCCCCCAATTCTCTTTGAAGATATTTGGAAGCATATTTTTAATGTAAATGAAAAACTGCAAGTTCAGATTCGGTCTTCAGTGATTCAGCACTAAAATGTGTGCTGCCATCTACATTTCTGTTTCTTTCTTTTTTATACATTGCAGTATTTGCACACCTCTCCATCAAATGAATATTAATCATGTAGACCACAGCTATCACAGATATAAAAGCGGAGCAAGGAGAGTGGCAGTAAATGAGACTCTAACTGAGAGAAAAGTAAGAAGAAATTACAAAAGAAGAGGAAAATAACAAAGATGGGTAAAACTCTAAATATGGATAGGTAAATATCATGGAAAAAAGGGAATGGGGAAAATAAAGACATCCATTCTAAGCATTAGAGGAAAGCAGAAAGTGGGAAGGTAATAGGTAAAATGAATACACAAGAGGATTTTTAGAGACACTACTTAAACAATAGACCTCAAGCTCTCCCACATGGAGCAGGTCAGTGGGGCGAAGCCAGAGTGGCACAAAGGCTCTTGAAGCTGTGCCTGAATACTTGGGCTGGGAGTGTCTTCCAGATATGCACTGAAGTTATATGTGAACTCTGTACTGGCACAAAACTTGGGTGTACACCAGGCAGCTCTCACACCCTGGAAGATGCTGTGACATGCTGCAGACACGTCCTCTGTCATAGTCTGGGCAATCTGGAAACCAGCATGGGTCACCAGGTGGGTTTTTACTGCAGTTTGAGGCTTATGAGTTTGGTTTATTAGAAGTTTACTCAGCTGAACTTGCTGGTTAGGGTTTGGCCTGAATTCACTTAAAGCTGATTTGTGTACAGCACAAACCATCTGGCTGCACATGCACAAAGATAGAAAAGGCAACAGCTATAACAGAAGTGAAGACTACAAGTAATAAAAGGGAACACTTCGGTAAATCTCAAGTTCTACAATGACTTGAAACTCAAGAAAAGGTTACACTGCTTGCATATCAGATTAATTTAGGAGAGAGTTTTATAAGAGTATATCAAGAGCATCTAGAGACAAAGCCAAAGCACACAACACCACACAGCTATGCAAGGGACTGGATGGGTAATGAACTTTATAAATGTATTAGAAAATTATTAGTAGGAAGATGACCAAGGAGAGAAACTGCTTAGGGAAAAGAAAAAACAGTAATGATGTTCAGAACTCAAAAAAAAAAAGGTCTTTCTTCCTATCTTCATTCAAAAGGTTAACACTGGCCAGACAATCAGAAGAATGAACAAATGGAGGTGAGAGAGAGCAGGTTAAGATCGTGGTGCAAATTAAAGGTGGTGCAAAGCCTTTAGGTCGGGTGAAATGCACTCTAACAGTTAGGAAACAGGGGGAGCAATTGCTGAGACACTGGTGGTTCTTTCAACATTTCTGAGGAGTTCTCAGAAGGAATGGGATAAATGCTGTCCACCAAGATGTTTCACCAAAATGTCTCTGGGTCTGGTCCTACTCATTATTTCTGCTAATGACTGGATAGGGAAGACAAAACCTGCTCCAGTTAGGAGATTCTGCAGTACTTGGACAGCAGGATGGACAAGATTCAAAACCACAGAGGCACATTAGAAAAGTGCAAAGATCTGTGTGCAGGTAGGGACAATCAACTCACAAACACCAGATGAAAAACAGACATTTGTGCCAAAGCTCTGCACACAAGGATCAGGACCTGATTTTAGCAGATCAAAGACTGAACAGTGGTTAGTGTCAAACTATCAAAAAACACAAAACCCAAAACCTTCTGCAGGAATGTACGAGGAGTGTTTTATGTAGGACCCTTCCACAACCTCTTCAGTACAGCAGAGTCATAGCTTTATTTGATTTTCTGAAATATTCCTCAGAAGCTGAAGACCAACTCAAGACAGTCCTGAGTAGGCCAAAAAAATAATTTGAGACCTAAAACCAGAAGTCATAAGAAAAGACTAGGAAGTAATGGATTTAAGGGTATGTTAGAAGAAGAATGACATGAGGAGACTGCCTAAAAGAGTTAAAGAATGTCCATCAAGTGGAGAATATTTTATAAGAACTCATGAGACAGCATTTGGCAAGTATGGCCTAGGAACAGCTCATCCAGTCTATCTACAGAGATGTATTCAATGACTGCCTGAAGCCCTTTCTAGTCCTACATTCTACTATTTTAAACTGCATTAGCAGAGTCAAAATATTTGTATGCCAGACCACACAATTTTATACTTTTTCACTGCAAATGTCCTGCTTTCTTAACCAGTCTGGTACTGACAGGAATGTGCTCCGAATCTCACATTCATCTCTTCAGCATATTGAGCAGGCTGAGTCATAACCTTCAAACCTAGACAGCAATGAAAACAAATGGCTTCATTTTCACATAGACTTTCAGAGGAAGAAGTTAGGGTTTGCTTTCTGTACTCTCACTAAATCATCTATGAGATGAATGCTCCTTCTTTAGAGAAGGGGAAAAAAA
>VXAZ01001305.1:5611216-5718090 GCA_013399875.1 Gymnorhina tibicen | reverse complement strand
TCTTTTTTTTTTTTTTTTTTTTTAACCTGAATTAGAATGGTGAAATTCAGCTTCCTCTGCAGCTCCATCCACGGCATTTGTGTGCTCTTCAGGCCTGTCATTTGTCATTGTTCTTCGGATGCTCTGGTACCTAGGGTTGGAAAACTGGACTTTATATATAGTATAAGGTAACTATGACCCAATTCTGGCTCTGAGGGAGCCTGCCCATCTTTTCTGCCATGTAGGTTAATATATATTGACCTCTGATTTCTGCATTAATAGCCTTTTGAATTTCTGACAACCATTATCAGATGTATTATTTTTGGTCACGCAGCTTAAGATCACAGGTGGAACACAGAAGTCCTGGAAGCCCACATGCAAACTAAAAGCAACAGCCACATAAAAATAACCACGTAAGGCCAGCTGTGGTAGCAGCCGTGGCCTTGTCTCCCTACTCAATCTTGCAATGGCGAATGCAGTTTTGCAGGCACACGAAATTCACAAGCACCAAGGGTAGTTCTTACCGGCGATTCAGCTGTTCCATCTGCTGTATGGAATTTGACCTCTGGAGAATCTGTGGGGCTGGGGGAGCTGTGGGTCGCTGCCACGTTGTTGTCCTGTTCACGTGGTCCACGTAAAAGATCCGTCCATGGCTGTCAATTCGAGCCTCCCAGTCTAAGGAGTAATAAAATACTGTAAACTATGGAGGGCCTGGGCTTTATTCATTTATTTGTTTGAGCTCTGTCACTTTTGCAACCTCATCTATTGTTTCAAGTCTCTATTACTCTTTTACAGGATGACTTCAACATAGAGCCTTCTTCCTGAAGGGTTAAGAGGGATGGTTTTTTCCTGTTTTATCCCATAAATCAAATTCCCCACTGTAGGTAAGGTCCATGGAATCCTTGGTATCTAAAAATTTCCATTCCTTTTTCTATTCTATTTCCCACTAACCAGTAACTGTCCAAGACAAAAAAAAAACCAAAAAAACCCAACATACAAAACATCTGTATACTTAGTTTAATTCTCTTGGACTGAAGCAATTCAAGACCCAGTCTCTGAGGCTTATTCCTGTGCAAAAGGCCAACAGATAAGTACCAAAATTCTTGCAAAGTTTGATACCTGCCATTGTTTTTCCCCAGCTAGGAGTAACAGTAATAAAATAGATGCCAGTGCTCTTCCTGTGTTTCCATCTACCTACATTAAATGTAAGCAGACCTGCCAGGAAAGATGCTCAATTATAGCATTTCTTCATGTACTAAATGTATGTTCCAGAATTGCCTATTATGCAAATATCATACCAAATTCAACTTTTTGTGTAACTGTAATGCTGCCCACTGATTTTGCAGCAGAAGCTATAGACAGTGCTAGAAATCTGCACCACCCTGGGAGAGCAGAGAGGAAGGCACTGGGATTTTTCCCCAGCCACATCTGACTTTCAGTGCTCAGCAGAAACCTGGTGCATCACAACACCTGGGCATCAAACCATAGAGAACTGAGGTCAGAAACACCATCTGCCTAATACCTGCTTGTAAAATGAGCAAGACACCAAGACACTGAACACAGCTGGGGTCTGTGCTGTAGTTGTTGCAGTAGTAGGAGTAGTAACAATAACAACAACAACAATAATAATAATTATTATTACTACTACTACTACTACATAGACATATACATATGTATATGAAAAAATACACACTGATACAGAAACAGATATGCCTGATTCTTAGACACTTGCATCTACAGAAAACGTGCAAACCATTTAGCACATCAATTGAAAAACAGTCTTTGAGAGCTCAAAAGGTGTCTAGATAAGACTTTCTATATTGCAAGTCTAATAGAAAGTAGTATCTGCTGAAAAAATAAAAACACTCAATTTTTTAAACCAGAGTTTGTAAACAAAATAAAACACCGAAGTATTCCGGGAAGAACAGAATTGTTCCTTGGGAAAAAAAAACCAAACACAAACAACAAAACAACCCATAAAACCCCCTCAAACAGTTTACATTTGTGAATTCATTATCCTGCTTAAATGTCAAGCCCTAAACCACTGTATAATAAGTTGGGATTTTTCTTGTGGTGTTTATGCCCAATTCTGACACAGTCACCATTTCTGTAACAAGGTCTTGCAGAAGAAAACTATTTTTGCCTGCATTTAATTTTAAATACACAAGTTTAAACGCTTGGGCATTTTTGCCTGCATTTAATTTTACATATGCAAGTTAAACACTTGGGCAACGGCTTCCAAAATAAAGCATCCACATCAGTGTTGTGATGGACAAGGCTATCCTTGCTATGTTCCTATGTAAGGCTATACTCCATCAAATCACTGTTAGTCAAATGTGTTACAAATTGCTTGCTGAATTGCAAAATTGTCATTCATTGAGGTTTCATGGTCAAGGTTTTTTAATTTTTCCCTAGGAATGTAGGAACTGGAGCATATTGTTGCATGTTATAGGTAGAAATACAAGGCAAATGTTTAAATTCCTTCTCTTGTTCTTTACCTTAACCTAACACAAAATTGAAAAATTCACATATTTTTCTTTCTTACTTTCAAATTCTGGTGAAACAACAAATTGAATATAACCCAAATTACAAAGAAATTACAGTTTATAACTCAAAATCATATTCTTAATATTTTCTCTGATTTTTCAGTATTAAAATATTAAATCTGTCACACATCTGAAAGCAGAGCTTAGTAGAGAAAAACTGAATATAGGCAATGATTAGTATTTTATTCATATTAGAAAATGATTGATTTACATGGAGATCGCATTGGGCTTTGACAGTAAAGGGGCGATGTGTACACGCATCATGCCATGCATGACTGTGTAGAAACCCAGTAAATGTCAGAAATGTTAAAATACTACACAGCCAAAGCTTTTTCCACTAACATTCCAACAGTTTTTCTAGATAGTTACTGTAGTGTATAGTTTGCTTCTGAAACCACAGAACTGGACCAGGTATCTGTCAGAGACTGAAAATAGTTCATACCACAAACATTGATATAAAGTTTTGCTCATTATAAAGAAGCTACAACCAAAGAAGCTTCCCTGAAGACTGGGACTTTGGACTGAAAGTCAAACTGCTGATAGGTAAAGGGAAACCTATTGGTCAGTCATCTCAGGCTGAGGGAAAGGTATGCATCCACAAAAGGCCAAAGTCACCAGCTGTGCTGAGAATCATCATCTCCAGCTGAGTTTGGGGTGAGGGGAGAGCACAGCTCACAGAAGCCAGGTTTACACGGACTCCCCCCCAACCAAGGTGGGAGGAGGAGGTTTTGGGTGCATTGCATAACCTCTGGCCAGAGGCAATAAACACCCATCCTCTGTTACACAAACCAGCCCAGCTGTGGAACCCCCAACCCCACAGGCCACATCCACGGGACTTTCACATGAGAGGCAGATGAGGGGGAGTCATAATCCATCAAAGCCCCCCTGAAGTGCTCTCCCCAGAGGCTTTGCACCACAGGACTGCACATGATGCAACAGATCCAGAGCCTGCTGTAAGAGACTGTCCCCCTCCCCCAGGGCGATATGCCGGGACATTGCCACCTGGTTTGCGGGTTTATGAACCATGGGATTCTACGCTTTTTGGGGGGACCTTCACCACCAGGAAGACCAGCTGGAGAGGATCAACAGAACATCGTTGGGATTTACGGAGTGGTGATATTTTCCTTACTCTGTTCCTGTCACTCTCTTTCTGTCCCCCCACCTATTTTCTGCTTTCTTTCTTTCTTTCTCTCTCTCTCCATTGACTGGCATGTGGTCTCGTTTGCACCTTAATTCGGGCAGAGGAATTTCCAAAGAACCTTAACAACTGGATCATAACACTATCTCTGGGCATTTCTGAAATACTTATCTCCCACACACAGTTTTGTAAAATGTAGAACTGGTATATTAGGGTGGCAGTTAATTGAGGATCTGCACACAGGATTAATCTGATTATAACAGAGGCAGCAGGGAGCACAAGCATATAATCATCCTGGCTTTCCATACAGTTATATCTGTGTTCTGTTATCAGGCTCCTTGCAGTTACTTGCTCCAATTACAGAGCAAACACAATCCCATACCATACTGGGGAATAGGAATCTGTTCATTTTACACTAAATATCTTAATTCCCAACTCCTTTAAAGAAATAGAGCTTTGCCACAGACTTCAGTGGGTCTGAATTTACCTTTTTTTTTGCATATTTGCTTTAAAGCAATGTTTGCCTATTAGCTGTGTAGCTTTATTTGGTGGGGGGAGTCCTTTCTTTGAATACCTAATACTGAATAGATTTTCACTTCCCAAAGTTTAAGCAAGTGAATAAGTTCAATAATGGAGAGCAATGTATTTTTCACATGCATTAGAGAAATTAAAATTTATATGTTCATTAAGGCTCATCTAACTGTTTCTTACTGTCCAGGTTTATTTTAATATAAAATCTTCACTCTGTCTCAAAAAATGCAAGGAAAACACAGACACCTTTAAGCTAATATGCAGATATGAAAGATGTTGCATATTCCTTTGTAAATCATTACTATACAAGAAGTATTCAGAGATTTCAGAGTGCTTGACACCTCCCAGTGCCTCACGAGCACCACCACCTCAGCTCCCTGCCCCTGTGCAGTGCACACAGGAAAGGCAGCACGGTGCCTTCCTGCCTCTGCACGAGTGACACTCATTAAGTCTGTGTGCACCAGGTGTAATTATCACAACAACTACACTGGACTCAGCCATCATCACTCCTCACTTCCAACTGCTCAGCTGTTCATTCTTGGTTCCCACATTCAAAAAGGAAATGTAATGAGCTCTCAGTAATGAGACACAGGCAGCTTATCCCCCAGCTAAAGTATGAAGAAGCTCACTTGGTGGCAGAGCCTCATCCACCCTCTGGTACCGGCTAACGTCCTGACGGACCGAAGGCAGAGACCTCAAGGGCTGATGGCCATTGGCAGGAGAACCTGCAATCAAAACACACACAAATTATTTTTTTCAGTCAATGTGGGGAAGCCCCAGAGTTGTCTCTAAACTGAGCAAGCTATGCTAAAGCTCCTGCAGGACTACGATATTTCAAGATATATATAACAGTCATCTGTTCTTGGGGTCAAAATAAGTTATGCTGATGGTTCTAGGCAAGTGATTCCTCTGGGATGTCCTGGCCCTGGAAACATCACCTCTAGGACATGCTGCATCCATCTGTGAGCAGCCAAAGCCAGGGCACAGAAAAAACCTGTTCCTGAGCCATATCCCAGGACAAAGCTCCACCTGGCCCCCTCAGAAACCCTAAGAGTGGCAGGTGAAACTGTCCATTGTCCTTCTTTGCTGCAGCCAAACTGATCTGCAAAACATGATGCAATCTGATACCTAATAAAGAGCATCCCAAATGTCTAGAAAATGCTGTAAAATATTGACAGTATTTGAAATAAATACCAAAATTATTATTTCCAAATCAACAACCTGTTTATGAAGAGAAGATATTAGTACTTATATATATAACTCTTGGTATGTTATGAAAAAGATGCATTTGGAAACCCACTTGATTGGATACACTTCAGTCCCTGAAGAAACTGAACAGACAATCCATTATTAAAGTTGCTTGGAAACAATTCATTAGGGACACATTTCTACTTTCAGTCATTTTAGTGAGATAGAAAATTCTCAAATAATTTTAAAATCAGTAAGAGTTTTACAATGTTAACTTGGGTAACATGTTCCTCCCCTCCCAAGGTTCCAGTGCACTAGGATCCATCTGTACAGAGAAGGAACTGGGAAAAGGAAGATAAAGAGCCTGAAGCTGACCAAAAAATGATTTTTTTCCTTTCCACTCTCTTTTGATTACCCTTATGTTTTAATGCTAATATAAAATATTCAAAAGAAAAGAGCCAAATATAAATTCAATTTTGCATTTCATACTTTTGGGGAGTTTTGTCGCTCCTCATTACCATTTTCATTAGTGAGCAGGGTAATATTGTGGAATTCTTTCCTCCTCTTCGTCCTCCTCACTACTCTCTCAAGAATTAAAATATATCCAATTTCAAAATAAACATGTTTTGGATATTTCAGGTTTGGATTTATCATTAAATCAAAAGGCCCCAAGAGTCTCTTGATGAAATAAATAAATTCAAAGGAACAAAAAAATCTTGAAAGATAATGAAACTGACAAGTTAAAGATCTTGGTTTTCAGATGTTAATTTTTGTAATTTTTTTTACTCTCTGCAGTAAGGTCACTTCAGAAAGTGCCTCCTGCAGTTGTTACCTCCAGTAGCTCCTTCAAGCTGTGCTGTGGCACCCTCACAAGCTGCTTGTGCTCCTTCAATTTCTTCATCCTGAGACTGGCTCTGGGCGGCTGCTGCCTGCAGGCTTCTTCTTCTCTGCCAGATTTCTTCTGCTTCCTCTTGGTCTTGCAGTTCACCTGCCTCAGCCTCCTGCGCCTCCTCCTGAGGTAACTGCACCGCAGGCAGAGAGCCGGCAGCGCCCGCAGAGTCCTGTGCTTCGGCACCCGCCTCCGCTCCAGCTGCCTCGGGGGCACAGGCTCCCTCCTCTTCCTCCTGAGAAGAAAAGGCTGGAGTCTCGGGAAACCTGGCGCTCTCGCAGGAAGAGCAGCGCATTTCCACGGAGGAGCGCCGCACCGTCGCGCTCTCGTTGCAGGAGCTGTCGGCCCCCTCCGCGTCGCTCTCCCCCTCGGGCCGGGTGCTGGCCTCGCTGACGCTCTCCGTGCGAGCGGGGTCGCTCTGCTCGGTCTCTGAGGACACCTGCGAAGGCTCCGACCCTTGGTCAGTGGACTCCGTTTCGCTGACGCCCCTTCTGCTCCCACCTGCGGCTTCAGCGGCTCCCGTGTCCGCGCTGCCGGGAGGCTGCTCTGCCTCCGGAGCGGCAGAGGACTCGCTGCCGGCCTGCTCTGCTGGTGCTTCAGCCTGAGAAGCCTGCAGGCTTTCGCCTCCTTCCTGTGGAGGTGGAAGCTCTGGGAGAGAACCTTGCTGCTCGTCAGTTGATGGCAAAGGAGCATCGGAGGCTGAAACCCTTTCACTCTCTGCAGGCCCTGGCATCACCTGATCTGATGAGGAACTTACATCATTTCTTTCAACATTTCTGGTAGCACCATTAAGCATTACTAAACCACCATCATCTTCCAAGGATGATGGAAAACCCAGGTCTTGATGTAGCTCGTGCTCCTCTTCATCTGAGTCAATGTGAAGCATGGCATTAAGTCTTGTGTCAGTAGGGAAGCTGCTCCTCAGTTTTGGGGAGGCTCCACGTGGACGGTCACCACAGGCAGATGTCCCTGGTCTGGGATGGTTATTGTGTTCTATTGCATCAAGATAGTCATTTAGTGAGTCCTGGCGACCTCTGGGAGGGGATGATCTTGAAGCACCAGAGGTCAGCTCATCCTGGTCTGTCTCCAGAGTCCTACTAGTCCTTAAAGAGTGTCTCAGGATTGTGTCTCCAGAAGATTCCTCAAAGACTGGGCCATTGGAACACACTGTGGTTGTATCATGATGTCCTGCTGGCATGTCCTCGTCATCAGAGGGGCTCCCCAAGTCTCCATTTACTGAGTTGGTTCCTAGCAAAGTGCCAACTGTTTCTGGTGAAGCATCTGCAGAGACAGAAAGACTGAATGTGAAACACAGAGCAGCAACACACAGTTCATTGTACTTAAATTATATAAAAACACACATCCTTGAAGACACTTGCTTATTTTAATCAGGCAACTGAGAGAAGAAAATTCAATCAAAATAACAGAGGCATCTACAGTGTTGGAACAGCAGTTAAAGAATTTTCTCTGTATAAGTCTATACTGTTTTGTAGAATATAGAAAATTTAGGGAGTGGGAAGTATGACTTCACAGGATTCCCATTTTGCTTTCAAAAGACAGAGCACTGCCAAGCATAAAATGAGAATCATAAGCAGATTCATTTAGAATCTCCAACAAAATAAAAAACAGTATGCTAAGCGTTGGTGGTTTTGGAATTACCATCTCCAAAGCAGTACCTGCCATATCTAAATTCTGAATCCCAGTAGAAAGAATCTGTAGAAAAGGGACCATACACAAATGAGAAAGTATATTACATCCTCAACAGCAGAAAATCCTAGACATAGAAATACATAGAAACTCTCTCCATACTTGATCTCTGGAGATCCAGATCATTGACAATGCTCACCTTCATGAACAGAAGATGTGATTTCCACTTTGAATTGGAGATACCCACTAACATGATCAGCTGGGAGCCTTCTGCCAAGATTATAGCTGAGAACCTGGTCTCTGCAAAATCAAAAATACTGGGTTTTTAGAAGTTTTGCTGGTTTCATGTTTGCAGTATTTAACTTCTATTATGGTCTTAAAATCAGCCACATACTCTGGTTTGCATGGAAACGCACAAACACCAATAATGGTGTAAAATACCTTTCATTAACAGATAAAGCAGCCTAAAAAACTACGTTTGATCAATTCCAAATATAGACTGTGCCCCACCAATTCTTATACATCCCTAGATATCTTAAGTTCTAAAGAAATCAAACTGCGAAGTTCCCTCTCCCCTAACCTCCTCCTTTCCCCAACACAAAATATTTTATAATTAACAAAAACTTTCTGCCCCCTTGTGGTTTTTAGTATGTACAAAAGTCACAGATTCTTTCTTCATATTTTTTCACGTTCAACAAAGCACTTCTGCATTCTGATTTAGAAAAGCTGTTAAGAAATGCTAGATTAAGAAATGCTTGAATTTATCTTCAAATACGTTCTTAAGAGTTACTGAATTCAGTGGGGCTCAGACTAGATTAGACACTTGTATCAGCTTGAGACTTTGGATCAGATCCCAGGCTGTACATTCTTATTTAGGCACAGCCAGAATTCACAGCCCCAGCTCCCCTCAGCACAGCTGGGACAGCTGAAGGAAGAAGAGGGAGCTACTAAAGACCTCCACAGGAAATTACTGTTATTTATGCACATAACTTTATAGTGGTAAAAACACTTTTTACTTTTTTCTCCTTTACTGGGAGCACTCCTACTGCAAAATAAAACAAATTCAGTTATTACTGAAATAAGCTGCAGCAGTTCACATAAACTTTTAGGGGAAAAAAAAGCCCTGAGTGGACAAGCAACCTCCCCTCCCCATGCTGCTCTACAGCCCAGAGGACACCAAATCACTGCAGTAGTGTCTCCAGGACCTGTCACAGATTCCTCACTCTGTACTCCAACTACAACTCTTCCGTTAGACATCCAAGGTTTCCAGTTTTTATATAAGTTTTATATTACTCCAGGCCACTTGAGAATAGAGGAAGCCACAACATGAATAATGCCTTCTCTGTATTCAGCTGAATCAATTCTAGATGATTCTCATGCTCATTTATCATGTTTTTCAGGAAATTAAAAGCCACTAGCCATTTCATTACACAAACTTGTGAGCTATGACTACAGCTAAAAGTGGGGCAGAATTTATCTAAAAGTGGCTGGTTCTGGATTTCACCTTTTCATTCATTAATAATCATCCTTGATGTCACCAAAATGATGGTGTTACACTTGCCTGACCAAAAAAAAAAAATGCAAGAGAATTAGCAGTTAATTGTATATTTGGTACATTTCTGCTTCACATCTACATTAACCACTATTTTACTTTGCAAAACCTTTGGTGAAATATTGTCTGTCTTTACACAAAAACTGAAAATGGACAGATATATTACAGAAGAAGCAAAACAGATTTAATGTCAGTTTGAACTGCAGTATGGCAAACCAAGCAAATACTCATATTCTTGATACATATTTATTATACTGCCTCTAAAATCCTAAAAATATTTGATATATTAAATATACAGAACTGAAGTATGGCGAAGAAAACAGGAAATGCCTTCCAGATTAATGGTTTGCAAAAACAGAGGTGAGAACTGATGAACACAGCAAATGGGTAATTTCCACAAATCACAGTACCAGGAATCCCAGAGCAGAAAAACATTTTGGTATTTAGCAAGGAAATAAACACCCTGTACTACGTTTTCATACCAGCCTGTATCACAGTGCTATTTTTGAGTGTATAGCAGTGTGCAAATTTATTAGAAAAGGCTGCTTGTTCAACTGAACACAGTTTGTTGAAACTGAAAGATGAGGCACTTCTTAGAAACGTGAGATTATACATATACCACACTGTTCTTGGATACCACTACAATACAAATGGGCAGGCTTTTTTTAAAAAATGGCTTTTAATAAATTCTGTATCAGAAGGTATTATCAAAATTTTAAGCTACTCTTACAGTTTTATTCTTCCTTTACTTACCAATGTAGACACCACTTTGAAAACCTAAAGCTGAAAACTGTTTTCAAATTGAATTTGATTTTCTCCCCTTATGCAACTTGTTACTTTGAGGGGAATATCTGTGAAAAAGGAGGCCAGTTTGTATAAAAGTGTGATGACACTGCCATGCCCTTAGGCTTTAAAGAAGAAAATATGCATTTAATTTCACCATCATTCCTCATGGGCCTAATCCAGTGGCTTTTTAGTCAGTGGAGACACATTAACTTTAGCAGACTTTGAGGCAGGGCCTTTACAAAAGGCACGCACAACGGGTGACTTTTCAGTCCCATCAGTGAGCTATTCGTAACGAAAGACAATTTTAATTGTGTGGTACCAGAAGCACTCTGAAAGATATGGAGTCACAGCAGTTCTGGCCAATTAGCTGAAGGGATATCACATCTCTGATTATTGAACTGACAATTAAAGGGACTTGAGCTGTACAAGAAGTCAGTCAATTAAATCTGCTTGTTCTAAAAAATTTGCACACAACCATGTAGTATTGTGATAATGCCTTGCTTCTTGACTAGCTAGCCAGAGGGTAACTTTTTTTCGTGAGTAACATTTTTATGTAACGAAATTAAGCTGAAAACAAAATATAAACACACATCAACAGAAACATGGGTACATGTATTCAGGACAGGGCTAGAAACATTGCCATTTTCTGGTCAGGCGATAAAGCTATGAAAACTACTACCAAATTTCTTACTACAGATGTAGTAAAAATTTGCTGGTCTGTACCAGTAAGCCAGAAAGGCTGCTCTTTGCCAGTATCCTAGATGCCGAGTCTTCCAGCTGAACACGAGTTAGCATTAAGAATGTATTCATTTACCCAATTGCATGTCTCTCCAATAGTCTCTGAACGGGTATGGTTAACTTCCCAAGGAAGCGCTTGATGATCGGACGACTCTTGGCAAATTTGTCTTTAACCTCAATTTCCAGGACATCTGTTAGAAGTGCAACAAAAGAATATTTCTGGAAGGAAAGAACATATTTGACACCGTATCAATACACCTTTATTCAGAAAGTATGTACTTAATTACTACTAATGTGCAGCGAATTCCGAAAGTTATGACTGATGACAGCAGTTTCCACATAGCAAAATAATGTCAACATCATTTATTAATGAATTTTTGCATATTTAACTAGCTTTTTACTACTCCCCATTTCCTTTTACTGTTTCTTGAAAACAATTTCTCAGTAAGAAACTGCACTGGATAAAAGCACTTTCAGGGTCTATGTCAGAAAGCAAGCTACTGCTTGCTTCTATTTGCACAGGGGAAAGCAAAAAGAGAAGGAGTCTTTGCTGTACTCTGTCAGGTCAGTGCAGGAGGAAGGAAGTGTCTCGCTCCAGGCTGTGCTCAGAAGAATTTCCCTCCCAACACCACGCTTTGCATTAATGTTTTGTACGCATGGCAGGAAGTCAAAAGGGCAGTGTGTGTACAGTACATTCTGGAGAAGCCTTACCAAAGGAGGAGAATTTTCTACGGAGTTTTGCCCCACCACTGACAAATGTCAGCAAACTCCAACAGAACCTCTTCCCATACTTGGGGCCTTTAAACAATATGGTGCTAATTTACAGAAGATTTCTTCATGTCTGGTAAAATCATTCTTCCACCTTTCCCTGCATGGGAGCATTAACACAGTTACTCTCTTCAGCCTTCATTTTCATGCATTTTGTGGGTACTTCATCTCTAAGATCTGTACTGCTCTGTCAAGTCTGCCCAAAGATGGCCAAAAGATTCAAAAGTGCTACAGGGCAAATGCTAAGCAAGAATGTTGGCAGACACACACACATACATACGGTGTGATGATAAATTTCCTTAGGAAAACAAGCTTAGGAACCCAAAATTTGTATTTCTCATCTAGATTTTAAGATATTCCAAATAAACAAGCAAAGTATGGCATAACCTACTCAGAAAAAAACAAAGTCATCTGGCTACACTTTTACTATCTGCTACCTTTAAGACCTCTGAGCAAACCACAACCTGTATATAATCCCTAACATACATGTGGTTAGGTAGCCAGAGATATACTGAACAAGGAACAAAAGGAGAAATAGCTCTTCAGTTCAGCTATAGGCATCAGATAAATATATTCAAAAAAATCAATTATGCTGGGTCAGGAATAACATCATTTCCTCATGCTGGGCAACTGTCAGTACTGGGTTCCTCTGATAAACAGAACTTAAAAATTTGTCACTCTCAGTTTGCTATAATATTGCAAATTACTTTGCAGGGAGTATTAGATGTAAAACAGGATCAATTCTGCACCACTAGGACAGCATATGTAATGGGATCATAACTGCTGTTGTCAGAGCGTTGCTACAGGGAAGATCCAGCAGCTGAAGCAAGCTGATACAATGCGTGCACCAGTGAACATTATCACTTTTCTAATAAGCTTCAAAGCCAAGGAGAACTGGGGGAGAATAAAAGGGGGGAGAAAAAGAGTAGATTTTCTTTCTGTCTACTGGATAGATGTATAGACAGATAGAAAACTGAAGAGTCAGTTTAGAGATCTGAACTCCGATTTTTTAAAAGATTTTAAGACTATTCACATCCACAGTCTTTCCCACAACCAAGCACCCCGGGGCAGTGCTAATGCCGGCCCTGCTCAGTTCTGCTTTACTGCTTGTTTGGTTTATGATTTGTGGAAACATTTCCCAAAGCCTACTCAGTTTTCATCTTCCTAAAGCACACATTTAACATTCACCACAGTACAGGCTTGCCAGTCCTGAAAGGGTTATGGATGTGTGTCAGTAGTTTCACTTTGCCACAGAAACATTTATCTTCAAAAGCACAGCCTGGCTCTCCTGCATTCAGTGAAAGTTGTGGGGCTGAGTTCCTTCCCCGGGATCTGCACAGTTCACGCAACACAAACACATTTGGCAAACTGGCTTCTGCCAGGCTGCCTGTTTGCCCCTCTTGCTGAGTGGTGCTCTAATACCTTCCTGGGTTTTCCTTCCTGCAGCTGTGCTTGCAGGGGCTACACCAAAGAGCATCCTCTCTGCCTGACAAAACTGAAACTTTGTCACTTGCTACACACCACGAAAACACCATTTCCAAATGAACAGTTACAATCACTGTGCATAAATGTCCATGTAGTGTAACTTCTCCTAAAGAGTCTTCTCACAACATTTAATCCAATTTTAATTAATTTATTTTTGCAATTTCCAGAAATCTACAGGGTGGCTAAGTGAGTTCAGCTTTTTTTAGCAGAGAAGGGAATGAAAACCTGCCAGCAGCTTAAATACCCAGCTTTAATATGCAGATGATAACTGTTTCTATCCACCAACAGGGTTCCTAAAATTACTAAAATTTCTGTCTCACTTTAAATAACTAGCTACAAAATAAGCTCACAGTTTTCAGAGAGTAAGGCCTAACGCATAAGAAGAAAATGCAAGCCTGGTACACTGCATCAGCTGGCAGACAGCTCTCAAAAGGGATACATTACCTCTCTGTGCCAAACAGGATTAGTTGTGTTACTGATGATAGTCGACCTTCTTTCCTGGCCATGGTGAGCAAACGTAGGAAATGTACTTTTCTTGCCTGGCTGAATGGACATCTTTAGATAAGGATCAGGGTTGAAGAACATGCCTTTTTTAAGTCCAGCTGCTCTAATATCTATAAAGCAAAACAAGAAGGAAGGAAAAAGGAACTGAGTAAAATAAAGCTAGTTCACAAAGCAGTGTATTCCTAAAATACTACCCAGGAAATCAATTCACCATAGATTACTAAATAGAGCAACTTAAAAGTACTCACACATTAACTGGATCCAGAGTACAGCAGGAAATCAAGTGTTTTCCCAAAAGAATATAAGGAAGAAAGGTATCAACATCCTCATTTACATTTGAGCCTCCAGTTATTTGTAAAACAAAAAGCATAAACTTGTAGCTCACCTACAAATGCTTTTCTCAGTAAGGTATGTAAGGTATTTCCACTCAAGGAAAGAAAAGAAACACAGACAGAAATGGCCCAAACTGAATCAAACTTGTTTTGTTTCTGGGTAAGGGGAGGAGATAAAAAACTGCATTGGAGGTAATGTAGTGAACAGCCACTTTCCAAAAGTTCAGTCTTTGATAAATGTAACTTGTCAAGTTTGCTCCGGTCTGTGATGCAATTTTATCCCAACAGAGCAGATAATCCTCACATAAAAGGAGGCAAAGTTTTCTGAAAAGGCTTCCTTCTTCCTAGGGAAACCTCAGTACTGCAGCCCTCGCAACTTACAATAATAAATAATAATTTCCTCAGGAGCATATTGTCATGACTAAGGACTTCAGTGATAGTGCAAGCTTCAGCAACAAGAAAAATAGAGGTACTTTTTAATATAATATTAGATTTTAAACTTAACTGTAAAATATTTCTCTGTTTCTCTGTAGGTTTGCTGAAGTACAAGACCTGTGTCTTTTTCCATTAAGTACACCAGTATGCTGCATGCAGCAATGCAACTGGCACATACAGTTTATACATGCAGGCAAAACTCACTGCTCTAAAATTAAATGCCATGCCTGTGGATTTAGTAAAAAAAAAAAAAAGAAACCTACCCAATATTCAGAATTAAGCCACACAGCAGAAACATGATCAACTAAAGAGTCATGTGCAAATGAACAACCCAAAACCATTACAGGACACATGTTACAGGCCTATCAGTCAATACACCTTTCAAAATTATTTTATGGCACTCCTCAGGCAGAATCACAATTGTCTATTAAACAAAACAGGTTTTTCAGAATTCACAAAGCAATTACTTGTATAGTCCACTATGAGAGTCTGTACAATCTATCAGCTCTGTCTCAGACAACTGCTGAAAGGCCACTTCAAAAAGCAGGTTTTTTCTGCTCTACCTCTACAGCCTCTACATGTTTTTATTGTCAGCTCTTCAAGATTCAGAAGCGAATTTCATCTGCCTTTGCTCAAGCTGAATATGCTTCCGTCTCACACAAGATTTCCCTGGAACAAAGTGCTAATCAAAACAAGTGAAGCTGGTAGACTGCACCCCTACAGCTATTTCACTGTTGTGACAGCTTAGCTCTGTTACAAGTGAAGATTTTTTCCCTTTCTAAACCACCATTTGCAGCTATTGCTTTTTTCAAAGTGATGGAGCCAGACTGCATTTTAGTTAGAGGTTATGTTTTCCTCTCTTCAATCTGAGAGGAACTGTCCCTTGTGCAAACTGGAAATTTCTCTAAATTCTTCATGCTGGGATATATCAAATCCATTTCTTTCACTCCTGGAGATCCATGATTCTGGCTGGTTTTCAACAAACTTAAGTTCTAAAGAAATGACATCTTTCAAGCCACTAGAGTGTGCTCCTACAGAGGCTAATGAAGAAAAGCATTCCATCTTTGATGTTATTTACAACAGCAACTTTTTTTTTTTTAAAACAGTAATTTGTAAAACACAGAGTAGTGTCATTTTTTACCTGATAGGGTAAAGCTGACCAACTTCCTAGAGTGCTGGGCTCCAGAAGCACCTTCATCCGTGCCTTCTACTCCCATCTGAAGAGGAGAAAAAGCAGAAATATACCACAGAAGTTTTCATCTGCTTTGTACATGCCTGAGGATGATAACAAAATTTGAAGGTACTGTGCTAGGGAAGCATCTGACCAAATACTGCCTATGACTGCAGACAAGCTCAGCTACAGCATTTGTTTACAGCAAAATATCTCTTATTTATCTCACACAGTGCTAATACACCAGTAGCTAAAATCTTCCAAACTGAACATGCATAGGCTAATATGCATGCAGACAGTATTAACTGGAGAAAACCCGTCTTTTTTTTACAGCTTTCGCTTTTGTAAAATAACAAACAACAGTATGGATTTGTAATACGTACCAAAGCACTGAGCTGGCCAGTGACAGCATATGTAACTTTTGTCACTTTCCACAAACAGATAATTTAGTGTGCAAAAAAAAAAAGCAAAGAGATCAAAGAAAGACTAAAAAAGATTTCAGCTCTATGAACAAAAGCTCCTTTTAAACAGAAAAGTGCATCAGACATCTAAATATAAATGTGGTCTAAAAGCTTATATTTCACAGATTTTGAGGTTTGGTTTGTACTGAAATCCCTCATTAGGTAAAGCACTACTTCAGTATTAAGAAGTTTCTCATGTATTAATGTCTATCTCTTTCAACTAGCAGAAGAATTTGTCTTTCAAGACAGAGGAGATGTGCATCCAGCCAAATAATCCATCATGGGGACATCAATGGAGCTATCTTTGAAGACAAATGGTTTCCTGGGCAGGCACTGCACTCACTCCCAGGCAGGAGAGGTGACACAGAAAAAGTTTGAGCCAAACACAGCGCTGAGGATTAATACCAGTGACAGAACAGGGTCTGATCTATTGAATGATGAAAATAAGCTGAATAAAAATGGGCACACCTGTGTGCGTAGATGAAGAATGTGAAGCAGCCCTGAGCAGCTGAGCAGTGGTTGAAGTCACCAGATGGATAAATGACTCTGGAGCTGTGGTAGCCACAGGGAAGCCGCTCTGCATTCACCAAACATGTAATCATTCCTTTTTATATTGCTTTAAGCTACTTAATATTATAGCTTTCAAATACTTCCCACGATGATCAGCAAGCCCACTGGAATTTCATTGGAATTAGCAAACGGATTTCTCCAGACAAAGTGATGAAGAAAAAGCCATGATGTTGGAGCCTGACATCCCCGTGGGCCTCAGCAGTCTTGCGAGGGAACACACCAGGCCAGCAAGCACTGCCACTTGCCAGCCAGCCCATTCCCTTCCCTCACTGCTGGCTTCATGAGGCACTTCCCATTCTCAAGGCAAGACAAGTCTCGCCAGGGTGCTCAGAACTATCCCTTTTCCACCCAGCACGACATTATTATGCCAGTGATTTTATATGGATGCATAAGCAGTGACAGGTGGTAGCAAAATTATGAAGGCATCAAAAGCAATGGGTTAATTCCAGCTGGATCAGCATCCCCTCGTCTACAGACAGGTACCATGAAAGCAGCAAGGGGTGCATCCCACTGTGATAGTGATGCTGTCCAGGCAAGGCTGCAGGAATGCTGTGTATGCCAGTTTCCTCTTTTGGGCTTATTTTAGCACACACTGTTTTCCTTGTTAAAAACATTACTCATCAACAAAAAGGCCTTCCCCATCCTATACCTGTTTTTCTGCTGTAAGTCGGACTCCATTCAAATAATATAATTCACATTGCTAATCATGACTTCACGTTACAGAAAATAGAATTTGCCCACAATTCAGCTACGATAACATGAATGGTGAGTGTTCCCTAGCACTTCCATGGCTTTTCTACATAACCTTTTCCTGTTCCATTATGATCTGAACAGCAATTTCAATTCTTCTGCGCCAAGTGAAAAATTTCATCCCAGCACACACACACACACAATTTTGCATCTGGTGTAACGCAGTGTTTCTGAATGCTCCATCAGGCCTTCTATCTTCCCTGAGTCAAATGAACACTGCAGAATGTTAGCTGCTTATCCAAAAATATGATGGACTGAAATACCTGATGTGATACACCATCAGTATGAGAAAATCCAGTAAGCAGTGAATTTATTGCACCATAAAAAAGGGGAATGGGCACACCATGACTCTTTTACCACTTCCCCAAACAGCATTTCTCTAACAATAGACAAAACCAGTACCAAGAGAATCAGTAATCTCTACTGCAGAGTGCTTAAGCTCAACACCAAAACCATGTAAATGCTGTGAGGTTTTAACATTTAACAATAAGTTTACTTACATGTAACTAACCCAATATGACATTTTTAGGAAGTATCATCTGAACTGTCATACAACATTCTCATCAGGGAAACTAACAGCTCACTGTTTCTGGAAGTCTGCACTGTTAACGCAAACAAAAATGTTTATATAAAATTACCCCTTCCAGCAGGTGTGTAAATTCTGTACAATATCCAGGACCCTGCATTACCTTTCAAAGGAAAGAAATTTAAACAGCAACAGCTGGTATAAGCCTTCAAGAATTACCATGACTCTGAAAGAAAGATCTTCAAGTAGCTACCAAGCACTTAAATTCATACTCAGATGACAGAAGTTCAGATGTCCTTTTGTTCAATGAATCTCAAAACTACTGGTGGATAACATAAGGTCAAGAAAATACCCAAGTTCAACTGGTTTCTCCATTCAGTATAATCACTCTGCTTCTCACTAATGATACAGTGCAGCATGCAGCCCATTCTAAGGGTTGAGATGCATTTTTTCCTCTTGTTCAAAATCAGACTATCTTACTGTCTTTAGTTTATGAATTGATACTAAAGACAGCAGCTGCCAAGTTCCTTAACTATGACACATTCTCTCCTGTAAAATACTGAGTTTGTATGCATCTGCGAAACTGTTACTCATAGTGAGATCTCACAAAGACCTGAAAATTAAATGATGCTATCACCTAGGTTTGTAATTCTAAGAGAAGACCCCCACACATTTGGTATATTGAGATATAAAGTCTGGCACAGCATAGTATCAGATAACCATAGCATGCACTTGGATATAATACACGACACTGAAAAAGCATAAGCTCAGAATAAAAGCTATTCAGTCTGAGTAACTTCTGTTCTCCTGGATCTTCAACACTGCAGTTGTCAGGACACCACCTTGACAGTTGTGATCTTAAATATTTGGCAGCTAACATCAGTGAATCAAATGCACTGTGAAACTTGCTGAAGCTTTAGCTGAAGAGCTAATCTTTTAGATAAATTACTTACAGCAAAAGCACCATAGTACAAGTTTGGAAGCCTTTTCTTCCACTACTTTAACAACTATACCACTACTACTTAAACAACTAAAAAAACTCCTTTAAAACTTAAACAAGTCTCATAATGCAAACGCAGTAAGACAATACTTCTCAATAATCAGGGAATTACTAAATTTCAATGGTATATGAACACTCAAAGAATTCAGTAAGTTTTGCAAGAGCAGAGTTTTGTCCAGTTTCATTTATATTAACAATTGCTATCTCTGCAACAATTTCTTTGTGAATATTAGGAAATACTTAAGAAATAAGAAGAAATGGAGACTCTGGACATGGTTTCAGTTATATAACCAGTGCGAAAAGTTTCTATTATGGTGTTAAATTACAGAAAACTGTAAGTAGCAAAAAACTGAATGCAAGCAAAGTCAAATTCTTAGCATAAAATATTTCAGTTAAGCTCAGTGACTTTTCACTGTTATTTTATTATGAGCAATACAAAGCCATGAAAAGCATTTTTCCAGGTTTTATAATTTTTGTTAGGCAATACAATTTTTTTTGAAAAATAATTGCCGTCAATAGTAAAACTAGGAGACATATTTATAGGTTGGTCTGACAGTTAATACTGTCATCAGTACTATCATCTTATAAAACCTATCAATAAATCATCTTATACAAATACAATGAACAAATAGGGTAAACTCACCATCACAGCAGGGTTTTTCACAGTGATACATGGAGTAGTAGCTCGGAGGGCTCCACTAACACCATGGTAGTATTTAAAACAGATCTTTATTTCAGCTGAAAAGAAAACAAAAACCACATGAACACTTCATGACTGACCCTAGGCAAAAGAGAGACAACAAAAGGATCCAGCATTCAGTGACCTATCTTCAGAAATACTCCAACAGGAAATTAAAAATAGAGCTGCTGGTTATATCCTCTTTGGATATAACCAAAGTGTGTTGGGTCCTTCTGTTACTTAAAAGACAAAAATGATAACTTACCGAATTCTGCAACTTGTATTTCTGCTACTATATCAATATCATCAGCCCTGGAAAAGGCATACCGAGACATGTGCCACTAGGATGATTTTGTAGGACTTTGGAAGAATGTGACACATAGCTGAAGGAAGCTGGAAGCACTTTATATATCAAAACACAGGAAAAGTAAAGGTTGCACCATGTTTCTAGTCCCACTGATAAAGGTTTTGTTTGCTAAACCACATTTACTGCAAACAAAAGAGTATTATGCTTAACTGAAGCCTGACCTCCCCTGTAGTTCCTCTGCATTCTTCCACCCAAGCAGAACAGCTATAATTATGGCTGCCCTTGATCCTGTGGGATTTTCCCTATCTGGAACAATGTCTGTTTTCCTTCTCCATTGGGATAACCCTTCTGTGTAAGGCTGGTGAGGGTTTTACCTCTGGGTACAGAGATGGCCACAGGCAGACAGCAATGGCCAAAGGCAGGCAGGAATTACAGCAGCCAGTTCAGACAGAGGATGTGTATGAAGTCTTGGCAGTTCAAATCCTCTGCTTGGTTTAACAATATGTCAGTAGTCCCGAAGTACAAAACCGCAGAGTTTTGTATAAGATTTTGAGACATATCTGCCATGATTCCTTGAGGGTTGAGGTATTTCATCACTGCAAGATAAAACACCCACCTATCCTTACTCAGAAACCCACCCTGCAAACCTACTCAGCCAAAAATGATTATTTATTTTTAAATTTGCTGCAGTTACATATCAACATTTATTTACTATCTTCCTCCCAGAACAAAGAGGAGACACCTCAGAACAACCCTTCAAAGGAAAGTGTCTGCTGACAGTGCCTCCAGGGAATCAGGAGGTGGAGAAGCTGCTGAGCCCACTTTCCTCCTCCTCATAGATGAGTTCACACACACAGAAAAAACATGCTCTATTTACCACAAGCTTCACAGCAAAATTCAAAATGCAGACAGGATTTCTAATCACCTACAAAGGTTTATCAGACCTAGAAGCTATCAGGCAGGACTATGGGTTAGTTTCTTCCTGAACTGAGCAATTCTGCTTACCTACCAACAATGCTTATACCCAGGACACACAAGAATTTCTCGCTCACATAAAATCAGAGGTTCAGCACTTGCAAAATCTGGGAGGATTTATACCAAGTACTGGACCCTCCACGTTGTAAACTGCACATACTAAGTAACAAGAACTCAAGTCTGAGCATCTCTTATTCACACTGAGAACATATTACGGCTACATGAGAGCGTGGTTAAGACAATGTACTGTTCCACCAAGACTTCCAATTTCTAGCTACATTGCTTAGTTTTATTGCATTGCTTACTTTTATTACAACCTAAACCTAATTTTTCAGAGAGTTTCTGGAGCTGCTGTTTATCCAGTCTGTTGTGACTATCTTCTCTCAATTCACCACTTTTGAACAGAATCTAGCAACGGAAAGGTTATCAGCTGCTGGTTCTATCCACAAAAAATTCATGATGTGATGGTGGAAAAATCCTCTCACTACACTGACAGGTATATTTATTTAAAGGCTGAAATGCAATACTCATATTTCTTTTGCATCCTCATATTTCTTTCTCTCAATGACTTCTATGAGCATACAGTACTTTTCAATACCTGTATATGGCTGGTGATAGAACAGTGCTTGATTCAAGAAATGACAATCCCTTTCAGGTACACTAAATTAAAAAATAACAATCAAACAAAAAGCAAACCTCAGGACTTATTGGTATAAATAATTAGAAAAAGCAGAGCACTTAAAAACATGGCTTGGAGAGTTGTTCTCCCACTAGCCAACAGAAGCAGCACTGATTCAGTTTGGGCTTTATACAGCACTGCATTCACACATGCATTTAGAGGAATGGCAGATCGGCTGTTAGCACTGTGTCAATGGGATTAATACAAGAGCAGCTGTGCTTGAAATTCAGCACTAAATTGAAAAATGGGCTACCCACCACATGCATGAAGATGTTGTCAAAATTAACAGGTATTTGCAAGACTGGATCTTATACAGAGAACAGTACAAACACTTCATAGGGTAAGAGACACTGAAGTGGTTTTTTTTCTTGGCTAATAATGCTAGAAAGTGCAGTTAATGTTAACAGAAGAAATCTCAGAGGAACCCTATCAGTTCAAAGCAGCTGAGGATGTCGCTTTTTGACATGTCTTGTACTGTGTTATCAGGAAAAAATCTTGATTAGAAGAGGTTTTTCTTGATGACTGATGGATTCCTGAGCTCTAGATATATTGAAAACAAGTATCTGTGGCTGTTACTGATAGTTATAGGTGGTGTTCTGAGATGTGTTCTAAGGCCCCATAAATGCAGATTTCTTCAGCAACAGTAAGTTCAATTATCTGCAAACAGGACTTCAATATCATATTAACACACAGGTTTCCTCTGATCTATTCCGTACTCTAAATACACATTAGCACATGTCACGTACAGAGTTCTCCCACAATCTTTCATTCCTCCTGCCACCCTACTTTTATGTGTTCTCTTCAGGGGAAATCTGGCACTTCTCTTTTTTCTTTCCTACTTATTCTTCCCCAACAGGTTAATGAGATTGCTTTGCACATGACCCCTAATGAGAATGTTAAGAGCAGTAAACCCAGCAAAGGAGGTACATCTGTTCCTAACCACAGGACCATTTGCTGTATCATTAAAGAAAATAACATGTTTCAGAATTTTCATTCATGGGAAAAATGAATGTGTTTTTGATACTACACATACCCTGTTGTAATTGACATTCCTCCAGACATCTTACAGACCACAATAAATTCCTTCTTTACTTAAAAATAAGCCAAAAATTAAATTGGGGGATCTATGATTCTTTCAAAGTTATCACATGGCCATATAAAAAGCGATATATACGTTAGTTAATCAGAAAACTGTGAAACCATAATCTCCTTCTTTTAAAGCTAATAGCTGTTATCATTTAATAACCATAGGCTTATACAGGTCCATTACAAAAAAACATTGGAATCAGTAAAGGTTTCTGAGACTCAGACACTGACATTTGAATTTCAAAAGAACACCTGCATGAAATTATAGTGCTGATACCTCTATGGACCATATACTTTCGCCTCTTCAATAATAAAGGGATCAGCTTACACTAAATAATAGCTTGGGTTTAAAACATCACTAATTCCCCAAAGTTCCTCACTAACTACTTTTTTACTGCCTTTAAAACTTTGCCTTTGCCCATCAAAAGAATGCTTTATGAAAGAAGGATACTAAGAATACATAAATACATGAGCATAATCTTAGGGGAATGCATTCTTTCCAGGAGACTGATAATGCAGGAAAGCAGGTGCGTTTGCTGTAAGAACAGCTTGCTCCAGACAGACCCCAGTCAAACAAAACACCTATATTAGAGGTGGAATCACCTCCACTGAGAAGGGATGGGCAGACACCTCCAAAAAAGAAGTTGAATCCGAGCTGGGTTACAACAGTGTGTGGAGCAAAACAGTGCTCCTGGTTCACTGTATGGAACCTGCACAGCAGCTAAAACTTCCTGGACACTGCAGCTGAGTGCCCAGAAGGTATCTGGGCCGAATCCATGGCTCTCTGCAGATAGAAACATATGTCCTCCAACATTCACCGAGGAAAAACCTGACAGCACAGTAATTCATTGGAAAAATACGAGAGCGTGTTCTGCAAAACTTATTTAAGAAAACTAGAACAGACGAAGTCACTCACATTCACGCTTTACAAAGCTATAAAGGGAGACACAATCCATGGAAAAGCAACTGTGTGAAATCCTATTTTTTTTCCCTTCTGAGCCTGATAGACAACTGCAGAAATTTAGCAGTGCTCTGCATGTCCTGCCAGCTGAAGTTTTCCATAGCATGACAGTTCAGTGAACTCAGTGTTTCTGTTTGGACATTTAGCATTCTCTTCTCTGCATCACTTTCAGCATGTGCATTTTTTATTACTTCCTACTGGGCAGTAGCGAACACAGCAGCAGAATGCAAGGGTCAAAGCTGGCAGCCCCCAGGTACTTGCCATCTCTCTCAGCAGGTATATCACAGAATTTATTTTACAGGAACATTAGGCAAACCACCTACAAAGTGACAGAAAGCTTTTCAGCTAAAGTGGGATCAATAACAGAAGATGCTTATGTCCCAGTGGTCTTTCCATCTAACCTGCTTCAAAGGGAACGTGGACAAATGGTTGTTCAGGTAACAGAGCCTCCCTATCCCTGCCAGCCCCACTCACTTCACTGTCATCAGAGATTCTTATTTACAGTCATGAGCACTGCCTATTATGCTCCAGTTTGGCAAAGCATTTAATTATAATCTAACCTTTAAAACAAAACACCGGGGTATTATGTGCTTAAGGAAGTCAACAAAGCCTGCCACAAATGTAAAAAATACAAGACTTGATCGTGTTTCAGTTATTTGTGATACTAAAAATAGCTGTTAAGAGACAACATTAAAAACCAGCAGAAGAAGAATAGAAGTATTTCTACATCAGCAAATATGTCTATAAATAGAGTAGGGACAATAACCATGAGTCCCCAGAGAGATCACTGAAAGGTTGCTGGTTGCAGGGCACTGCACAGATGAATGTTCCAGGCTCAGAACAATTCCATGTGAGAAAACCATGACCTTTACAGAATTTAACTGGTAAAATTTTAAGTGGGAAAAATATAAAAATTGGATACAAGTAATGAATTACATTCATAGAACATTCATTAAAATTGACCGTTATGGTCAAAACCATTACAAAAGCTAAACTCTGTTCATACCTCTAGTTACAAGCAGAGGTAAAAGTATATAAAAGCTGAAAGTATATAAAGCTCAATTATTAAACTGGTATTTGTTTACCTTCAATATCTATCAGCTTTTAACAAAAAAGAGAGTTGGGAGTCTGCTTTGCTAGCTACAAAGTGTGGCAATTTCAGTCTTAATACACTATTTTTGCAAAAGTTATAATTTCATGGAAATAGGGACTGAATACCAAGAACTCCACATAAGACCTCACTTTTAACATGATACCAGTGCAATGTAAACACATATACTACCACATTTTCTGGATATATCTCACAGTCTACTCATGTTCTTACTCATGGGGGATGAACAGATCAAGAGCAGCCTTGCCAAGAAGAAGGACTTGGGGGAGCTGCTGGAGGAGAGGCTGGACATGACCCAGCAATGGTCACTCACGGCCCAGAAAGCCAAACATGTCCTGGGCTGCATCCAAAGCCCCGTGGGCAGCAGGGCAAGGCAGGGGATTCTGCCCCTCTGCTCTGCTCTGAGATCCCACCTGGAACACTGCATCCAGCTCTGGGGGCCCCAGCACAGGAAGGACAGGGTCCTGGTGGAGTGAATCCAGAGGAGGCCACCAAGATGATCAGAGGAATGGAGCATCTCTCCTATGAAAACAGGCTGAGAGAGTTGGGTTTGCTCAGCCTGGAGAAGAAAAAACTCTGAGGATGACTTATTGCAGCCTTTCAGGACTTGAAGGGAGCTTATCAAAAAGATGGGGACAAATTTTTTAGCAGGGACAGTGGGTAATGGTTTTAAACTAAAATAGGGTAGATTCAGACTAGATACAAGGATGAAACTTTATACAGTGAGGGTGGGGAAATGCTGGCACAGGTTGCCCAGAGAGGTGCTAGGTGCCCAGTCCCTGGAAGCACTCAAGATCAGGTTGGATAGGGCTCTGAGCAACCCAACCTTGACATTGACGATGTCCTTGCTCATCGCAGGGGGGTTGGACCAGAGACCTTTAAAGGTCCCTTCCAACTCCACAATCATGAGATTCAGTTCAAAACACACCGCATCTGTGCAGTCACTGCGTCCAAGTATCGCAGTGTGGCACCAGAAGCAATTTAACCACAAACATCCCAGGAGGGATTTGGAAATGACTGATGTGACAAGACTGGCAGTCTCTGGATGAATCCCAACAGCTGCCACTATGGGTTATTGCTCAAGACATAAAGCCACAGCACCGGTAAAGAAAATACATGCAAATCAATGTATTTCTATTCTACTGACAGCAATGACTATGACATCAAACTGTATAAATAACAACAAAGACAGGTAAAGTAGGTGAAGGTGTTTCTTGTGGACACAGTAATTACCACTCATGGGACCAAGACCATAACTTATAAATACAAGGCCAGTACAGTCCCAAAGCAGGCTCTCAGCCTAAGCCCATGCTAATAAACCAGGCAGGACCATGGTAGAGAGTCAAGTGTGAGCACACGACCATCCACAGTGCTCAACAGTGACACCCCCCTGTTTTACCTACTAGAATATGTACAGCTGTTAACTTCTGGGCATGTTGCATGTGGAAGTGCATAAGCACCAGTTACCTGCTGCACGGCAGTGACTGTACTATGCTGAATCTCCCTGCCATGGCATCTCCAGCATGACCTGTCCTTCCCCGTATTGCAGAAAACTGACTCAGAAGCTGCAGATTATGAATGAGCAGCAGCTGTTACCAACTAGTCCTAAATAAAACTCAGGCTTCCTCTCACACGTTTTTTCTATCACCAGCCCTCCTATAGATCATTTTACTGCATCTTTCTGCTAGCTTGTTCTCCATAAGGAATACCATCATCATCATCTCAGTTTCCAGCACAATGCCCCAAAGGAAGCCCCTTCCATCCCAAGCTCACAGCTACACCCAAGCTACACCCAGAGAAACACTTGCCATGTGAAATCATTTCTGGGGCAACTGAAACCTCTCTTGCACCAGAGAGTAAAGGCCCTGATGTACTTAGGGACCTGAACAGCCTGATGCCATGCTAAATACCAGATGCACATATCAAATGCAAAAGCATTAAGCTGTGTTGCACTCTCCCACTGCCACCTGTATAGGATAATACTCCTTGAACTTGTTTCGTTTTACAGGAGGATGGAAATTGTAGAGCTGGGTTTAGCAATCCTTCTGTAGTTTACACAGCAAAAAAAATTGAGGGAGCCATGTAGTGAGTCATTGTTTTCCTTCCCTCACATTTTAGCAAGCCTGAGAGCAGGATGTTTGAAAGCCACCTCTACTATGTGAGGAAATAACATACCAGGAATATTGATCCTCAAACTCACCTTCTTGAATGTCTAAAATGACTGAGTTCCCGTTCATGCCTACAAAGCACTTTTGCTCCTTCCCCAGGAAAAAGCAAGAGGAACGCCTGCCTCTGTACTGGCTGGCTCTGCAGTTCAGAGCCACTCACTTTGTCTTGAGGTAACATCTTAAGGACACCGGCTGTTTGTGATGGTGAGCTGGACTCGGTATTTTGCAAATATTTTCTTTCTCCTCTGCATAATATTTCCTCCCTCCCCTTCCTCTCACTCCCCTCAGAGGCTGCTTGTTTTTCTGGAATACATTAAGTTAATTTCTCTTTACTTCACTGTTGATTCCTTTGATTCTCCTTCCAGGGCAGAACCTACAGAATTTTTGTGTTGATTTTTGTCTGAGGCAAATAGAGTTTTCTTTGATCATCCTTGTTTTGCTAATTTTGGATGCTTTGAGGGGAATTAATGTCTGTTTTTAGTACGAAGATGAGACTCTCCCCTCCCATCTTTCTGCAAGTTGCTTGATCTGAATAGAGCAGATGGCAAACTATGCCTTTACATGTTACTTTCTTGGAAAAATAGATGTTGAATCCCCAGGGAGAGATTTTTAAGAGGAATAAATTAAATTATCTTAACACTGAGCTACAAGACTGCAGACACACAGTAATGCAAAATTCAGAAAAATGCTTATTCAAGCCTACCTTTAAACATAAGGATAAATTTGAGAGACCCTGGTGAAACTATAAATAAATTTACAATTATGCTCATGGAAAAACAGCTTCCCAAATTAAGGCATAAGATGTGTTTCTTAAAAGACACAAATCTTTTGGCAGAGGGACTCTGAGGCCTAGCCCAGCTGACTCCCACTGATTAACATTAATGCAATTAAAATGGAAATACTCCTTCTGCATGAGATTTGTTTGCATATGGCTCGTTAGCAATGCTATAATTCTCTGCACTTCGCCCTGCAGAGACGTTACTTGTGAAAAGAGATGTAATATCCCTAGGCTCTGACACTGCCAGGGAAAACACACATCCAAAGTCTTTGGTCTAAGTGCACGCTGACGGAGCCCAACTCATTATCCAACATTAGTAACTCATGTTCCTTTTCTTCCCAAAAAGACATGACAACTTTAGGCCAGTTTTGAGTGTAAATCCTAAAGGATTATTGTAGTTACTTAACATAACTCTCTTAACAAGCATCATCAGTTCTCATTGCCAGAGCAGGTGCAATGCTCCTCAGGCTTGCAGAAAACATTCCCTTCCTCTCCTTGAGTACAGGTAGAACAGGGAACCTGCAGCCATACAGGTATCACAGTACATGGCAGGGAACCTGCAGTCATACAGGTATCACAGTGCATGGGTGGTGGCAATTAAGTACTGTCCCCCTCTACTTGGTACTGGTGAGGAATACTGTGTCTAGTTTTGGTCCCTAGCTTCAAGAGCAAGGAGAAAATGGAGAGTGGAGAGCAGAGGGCTACAAAGGTGGTTGGGATGGCGAAAACATGACATATGAGAAGAGGCTAAAGGAGTTGGCCTTGTTTGGTCTAGTGAAAAGGAGGTCAAGGCAAGACAAATGTTGTTATCTCTACTCTTTCCAGTTTTATCAGAGATTTTAAAAGGGGCAATGGCCCCAAATTTAAGCTATAGCCATTCATATTGGATATCAGAGAAATCTTTTTATCTGGAACAATACTGCAGCACTAGAACAAGTTACCTACAGCATCTGCAAAATCTTTGTCCTTGAAAGCTTTCAATAAAAACTACACTTGAGCAGGTCAAGTGTTGGTCCCAGTTGAGAGCAGATTGGGTGCAACCAGTATTCCTATGCTGTGGCCAGTCTCCAACTGAGTTTAGATTGATCCATTTACACATTTTGTTCATGCTGGTCCCCCAGACATTATTTCCCCTTATGCATCTGCTGCTTTAAAAATTCACGGATGTTGCTAATGGTCTGCTGCATGTCATTACTGTGAGGAGTAAATATGATAAACCCCAGATACCATGACCTGCATCTCATATATTCTGCCTCTCAGCAAAGATATTTCTAAACATAAGAAATCTACAACTGGAGAGCTCTTTCCCAAATTTGGAAAATAATTGTGGATTAAAGCATCAGAACATTACAGATAATGTTAAGACTCTTCATTTGTCTCCCTCTTGCTATCACGGCGGCATCACATGCAGTGCTAAACTGAGAGACAAATCATGTCTGCACCACAACAGAAGAAAGAGGCTAAAAGGGGAGCTAAGTTTGTCTCCGTGGCTGGCACAGGCTGGGCAGTGACAGGCCTGCAGGGCGTGGTGAGAACCCCGACAGCACAGCTCTGCCCACACACGGCCTGGCGCTGCACCGCAGTGACACCGCAGTTGTACCTGAAGCGCGCAGCCACCTGCTGCATTTGCCCCTGCTGTGATTTAGTGAGCTGAGGAATAGAAAAGTGAAAGGAAAGAGGAGCTGCCTGTAGTTGCATCAGTGTTGCTTCACCACCTATAAGCTACCAGGAAAAGCCTTGTTGAGCAAACCTGGTCACAGATCTGTGGAGACCTCTCGTTTGAAAAGTGGAATCAGAAATTCAGTAAAGTGTTTCAGTGCAGTTTTTGGCCTCTCACTAGAAACACAAGTGTCACTGGTGACATATTTATCTACCATACTATGTGCTATAGCAACATATGCTCATAAACATTCCTTTTTACAGTTCTCAGCTGCTTCACAATTGCTTGTCTCCTGTTCATTGTATGGCAGTAGAGCTGTTTGTTAGCGAAGCTAACCACAACCAAAGAACACACATCCTGCACTTTCTTTCAGCTGACTGTGATGTGCAGTTAGTTGCAAAGTGCAAAGTCAGCTGCAGCTGATTTTAAGTCCAGACTAGTAGTTCTTGAAGCGTTAGTTTGGGTTACTCTCATGAACTGGAAATACTATTCAAGAGCCTCATCTCAATACACAGTGGAGCAACACATAACCAGCTAAAAGATACAAGCATCCTTGAAGTCACACTGCCCATATTGGCAACAATAGTGATGGAGTACATGTACAAGAAAGATGAGGCAATGAACTTTACTAACAGACATTTTAATCTGCTTTAATATACTAGTGTCTTTGGCACTGGGAAAGTTAATTATCTTTATTATTTTCTTGAGCATTATCTTCAGATCAATCACTGTAATGTAATGAACTCCTGAAATGGAATTTAATTTTATCCTATTTAGGCTTTTTTTTTTTTTTCTTTTGAGAAGTGTGTTGTGTAACGCAGGGCAACTTGGCAAGATTCAATGATGAGTTCTAGAAATAGGAAGCTTTAATATTTATTTTTAGTACAGGGTATACAACACCTCTTGAAATACATGTATTACTGTTCTATCAGTTAATTAGAATAAAAATTTCTGCCAAGACCTAAAGTAAGCAGCACTGCAGTCCTTTACTTCGCTGCAGTGAAGTAAAGAGTGGGAGTATTTTTATTTTTTTTTAACTTACGAAAGAAGATTCATTACTGTGAGGCTAAACAGGTGGTAGAGCAACTCAGAGCTCTTCTGGGACTGATTGCCACTTTGATGCTTGGCACATCAGAGTTTCCAGCAAGCTCTGACACAACATCCTACAATTAGAACCTCAGTTTCTTTAGGGATCATATGCTTCATATGGTAAGATAGCATAGTTTCATCAAAAAGCAAAAAAAAAAAAAAANNGTAAAAAAAGAATATTTTAAAAAAAAAAAAAAAAAAAAAAAAAAAAAAAAAAAAAAAAAAAAAGAGAGAGAAAAAACCCAGCCCACAGCAGAGTAGCTCAGCTTCCTATAAACCCTGGTCATCTGAGGGAGTGGTGTAGCTCTTCGATTTGAAGCTTCGATTTGAGGCTACCAACGGTCCTTACAGAGTTCAACTGAAGGCTTTTTATTTCAGTCACACAGAGACTCTCGGTATTTCCAAACTGCCCAGTGGATTTTCCAGCACAACAAATCTTCAGCTGAGAAATACTGATGCAGCTGAACAGGATGCTGGCACTTCCTAGAGCCAAATCCAACCTTCACACTAACGAACATCAGCAAGCACTATTAGCTTACTACCTTTTCCTTCACACACACTTACCATTAATATTTGTCCAGCTGAAATTTGGAACTTCTATGGGAAGAGACTTCATCTTTCAATGTGTATATACTATACCACACCACACAAGGCAATTCCTTCCTCCCTTGAACTGAAACGTGCTGTCTAAGAACATCACTAGAATACAAATGGACATCTAAACTCAACTCCATTTTTACCATGTCCAGCAAATGCACTGGAAAATGCTCCCCCTTAGAGCAATACAATCAATTCCCTTGGTTTATCAGAGGGACTGATGAAATGGATATCAAATGCCATCCTGTTGACTTGCCTTTGAATATGCACTGCATAAAAAGGTACTCACATTCCATAAAATAGGGGCCAGGTTCAATTCGCCATACAATTTGTCCTTTTTGCGTGCCAGTCACTCCCCGATTCTTGGAATCCCAGAAATTGGCTGGAGAGTTCTCATCTGAAGGAGGGAAGACAAAATATAATTTCAGCAAGTAGTATTTAAAATAGAAGTTTTCTTGGCTTTCTGTTTCAAGAGGATACAAAAAAATTACTTGTATTAAATTAAAAAAAACCAAAACAAATTAACTGGCAAAAGATAAATAGCTTCTCTTTTATGCTTGATAGATCAATTTATGCAGAGTGAACAGACAGACACACAGCCAAAGTAAATATATGGTTTCCCGTACAAGGTGACCGGCCAAGGTACAGTATTAAATTCCAAAACTTCCCTAATCCAACAGAGAGGCTATTAGGAGTGTATAGCTGATTGAAACTTCATCACAGAGTTACCACATCATGTTATACACTGGTCCTGCTCTGTGATGTGAAAATCTAGCATTCATTCCCCAGCTAGGAAATGCAGAATTGTAACTAGAGATATCCAGTCTGAGGCCCAAAGTGCAGAACTGTCAGTAAGCCAGAGCTAGAAATGAGAGAGTCAGCAAAATACATTCAAAGAAAACATTCAAAGCAAATAGTATCTGCAGAGCAGCTTAGCAATACCAGTATTATCCCTTCTCAAATTCAGATTTTTGTCCAAACAAACACAGGCCTTAGGGCTTTTTTTGTTTTCCAGCCTGTATTCAGACACCCAGAACACCGTATGAATGAAAGAACCGGAGCAAGAAGCTCTTTGAAAGGGCACAAAGGTCAGTTATGATGACACAGACAAAGCTGACATAAATCCAACTTAACTCTTTTGTACAGGGAGTTCTTCGGAAGTATGCATTGTAACATTTCACCAGTGCATTTCAGCCGCTGTTTCTTAACTGGACTAGACAAGAACTACACATATGACGTCAAATACAACATCCTAATTCTTTCCAGTGGTAGTGAATATTCTTTAATCTTATTTTTAAAAAAAAATCCACTTTTATATACACTTGAGTGTATTCTACAGTTTTAAAAAGACTTCACTAAGAACCTAGTCTAGTGCGGCTTTGTTCATCAAGCTCATATCCATTCAAGCACATTCCTTTGTACTTTGGTAGGAACTCCCACATAAGATTGCAGAACTGTCATCTACATTTTGGATATCCATACACTATTTATGAAAGAATAATAAACAATGCAGCTTTCTTTTATCTTAAAAATATAAACTCACACTAAAGCTTCTCTTCCTCCTTTTCATTGTGACTGCTCATCTCAGCGTACACACGGTCAGCTTTCCGAATCATGATTACGTCTGTACAGCAGTCTGTACATCCCATCCCACCATACTGACACACAGAACATTGCCAGACACATGCTGGACTTGTGTGATTGTTCAAGAGAACTTACACACTGCCCAAAACCTAGAAGAGCTCTGGAGAATCAAGAAGTGGCCATGGCAAGCTACTGACATTTTTATGCCTCCAGCCATGGGTGACTTTGAGAATTTTTAGAAAGCTGCGGTTTCCACACCTCGATATCATGACAAGTCCAGGACAATTCCATAATTATCTCAGTGACAAGGAGAAGGGACAGGAGGGTTCTTCTAACACCTGTGATCCTTAAGCTCGTAATGCCCTCAGGCTTAACTTCTCGTGCAGAATCAACATGATAGGACACAAACTGCATACACCAGGAAGTCAGGCACACAGGCAGTAAAATCTTAAACTGCACATATTTATTCTTCATTACAGTAAAAAACTTTCAGAGTAAATAAAGCTGTATCTCACCCATGTTTTGTCAGGGTTTTTTTTTCAAAGCCATGTAAGAGGAACACTGGATGTACAGCCTGTAAATCATCCCCTGGGCCTTATAAAAAAATTTCTATGTGGTTTGCAATGACACACTAACCAAAAGAATACAGTGTTGCTGAATTTATTTATTTTTTATTGTGCCTTCCTATCCCGCTATTTTCCTCCAGAGAGAACGCTGGGAAGCCATGAGATACAGCTTAACTTCCAGCAACACTACACTAGTGACTGTTCTGGTCCACCATACAAACTTGGTTATCCAAAACATCACTACCAAAAGCAAGCAGATTCTTTAAAAATTCCTGTTATCTGAAACACAGTTTTAAACTATTCAGCATTCTCATTTCATCTAGGTAAATGAAGATGTATTCCTGACAGTAAACATCTCACCTAACATGCTCTAGTTTGAATTTCTGTATTTCATCAATTGGAGAAGAGTCTGCTCATGACTCTAAGCAGAAGGACGGATATTTGGTATATTAGAACCATAAGCACAACGCTTTTTATTCTTATCTTGTTCAACAAATGAACAAAGCCTGAAGCAATGAAATATGCCCTTACTGGTGAGATTTCCAACAATAAGGCACAAGCAACTGTTCTTTGGTTTTTTTAAATCAGTCACAAAGCAAAGTCAATGGCAATTTTTACATGGATATTAGTAAGCTTCAGAAAAGGTCCTCCATGAACTGAGTCTCGAATTCTGAGCTGGTAGTTACAAGAAAGCAGAACACTTTCTTTCACTTTATTTAATAAAAGCCCACATTTATGGAAGTGCCTGGATTTTCAGCCCTTTCCTGAAGCAACGGACTCCTTTGCAGCAATGAAGACTAAATCATTGATACTCTGCCCACAGGCACACTGCCACTGCAACAGAAGGTAGTGGAGACAGAGGAATGGAAAATGCTAACAGACCACTGCCTGTCAGCAATTGACTCAAATTACAGAATTTATATTTGGTCAGTTTTGACTTTCTCCTGAAACAGACGGGTTTTTTCTACTTTTATGATGTTATTCACATAGGGGAAAAATAACATTACTAATGCATATGGAAAAATAACTTCAAACATCAGTTCATGGATTTTAAAAAGAGAAACTGAACAGGAAAAAAGTGCATAGTGTGAAATTATTGAAGTACACAATACTGCCAAAAATACTTACAAAAAAAAGAAGTATTTTAGAGCACAAAGAACAACATCAGAATTATCACTGCTTCATTTCTTCTCTTCCCCCAAACATACACTGTATGTATGTGTGTACACATGCATACGCACACACTCTCTCTCTCTCCATATATATATATTCCATAGGGAACTTCAATTCTAAGCAGTTCTATTCTCCTTTTAGCACATAATTGTTGCTGTTTGTGAAACTGGCGGCTGTTCCAGAATCTGGGCCAAAGAGTAGATATAAATATCCCTTCCCAGAACATAAAATATGCAACAAAATACTGTCTTACTGCATCAGTATCTTGTCCAGTGAGTCTACACTTCTGAAAGAAATAAAACAATGCAAGATGCACAGTTTCTTTCTATCTTGAGTAATTCTTAGACATAAAATACTACAGAACATAACTTCTCAGAGCTGCAACCCCTGAACAAATCAGTGTATGTGAGATAATGCTCTACAGCAAAAAGTGGGTAATAATAAATGTATCACTGTGTGGAACTTCACTCTGAGTAATGCTCCCTGAAATCACGGTACACCAAACACGTTCTGAGTAACAGTGTTTTCTTTATTTAAACAACATTTTACTAAACAATCAGCCAAACCTCGCATTAAGAAAAGTTGTACTGACACACTGTTGGCTCTTCCTCAACTTGTCCTCCAGGACCTCCAGGTCTTTTTCTACAAACCTGATTTGCAGACAGTCGGCCCCCAGCCCATCCCAATGTCAGGGGTTACTCCTGTTTGCCCATGTCTCCAGCCTGTCTGGCTGCACAATCATCTGTTTTATCATCTGCTACCCCCAGTTTTGCATGAGGATGTTACGGAGTGTTGGAAGCCGTGCTAAGCCAGCGTCTGACATCAGAGGTCAGGAGACTTCTGAGGAGTTCACATTTCGTTCTTTGTGTCTTAGATCTTTCACTATTTCTGTCTTAGGAAAAAAGAATAAACTACCTGAAATCCGTCACCTCATAAAGTCATGTTTCATAGTTTAAAGCAACAAATAAACAAATAAGATAATAAACAAATAAGATAATAAACAAATAAATAAACAAATAAGAGTCAAATAAACTCAAATAAGAGTTTATAAGAGTCTTTTATAAGACAGATAAAGAGGAACTGCTACAGACTAATTATCTGAAACAAGCCTTACGGTGCCAGTGCACAGACCAGTCACAGGCAAACCAACACTCATCTTCTGGTCCCAGTTTCTGTGGTAAGTGTTGTTAGGTTTTGTGATAAAAGGGTTGCTTCCATCAATACAAATGATTTTTATTCTTCAAAATACCAAAACATTATAGAAGTCACAAATTCCTGGTGTGGAAAAATCACTGATTTAAATTTTTTCCTGTGCAATAAGCAAAGGTCACTATAGCAATCTAAGAGGTTCAAACTTTTGCATTCTGATCTCTTTAACACATTTATAAAGATGCTCATACCAGAGCAAAGGTGATGTTAATAGATTCTGGTTGTCAGCTTTAATTATACACAACTTAACAATTTTCATCTTTCACTACCATATATGGGTACGCTAACTCACAGCTCTTGAAAAATCCATGCAGCTTAGCTCAGAAAAGATCAATCATGTTGGTAACACCATTGTATCCCTGCATAATTCTCTTATCCTCATTTGGGATTTACACCCCAATCTCCGATTTTTCATCCCTTTCTGGAAGGTGCTTTATGCAAAAGTTTTGGAAGCGTTTGCATCGTTCAGTTTTAATTTAAAATTTTAAATTAAGTTCATATTGTCAGAATGCTGACTTCTTTCACATTTTAGGTTAATTTCAATACATTTGGGGCACTGAGGATGGTGTGTGCAATGCATTCAGTTATTAAGAGGACTGTTGGTACTAAGCTCTTAAAGCATCACTCTCATGTTATTTCTCTTGCCAGGTGTTCTCTCACGGTGCGGATCAGCGGAGCGGAAGGCTGGTGAACAGCAAGGCTACATCTCGTTTTGTCTCAGGCTGAGATCTGTGGGTCTGCCATCCGTTCCTCTCATAAACATGCTACCAAGAAGGGTCACCCCCCCTACCTATTTTACTCCATCCTTTCACTTAGTCTTTCAAAGTAACAGGTTTGTGGTTAATCTGCATTGGAGAATATTTCTGAACTTAATTTTGAGCCAACCATCAGGAGATCTCTAGGATGGCATTTCCAATGTGAAACAAAAAACTAATTTACATGCATTTTACCGCATTACTTCCAAAAACCTCAATCTCAATGCCAGCAACTGCACTCTGCTTTTCAGTGTGAGCACAGACTTCCAAGCAGTAAAACAGACTGTCACCAAAATGTAAGACTAACAAGAACATTCCGAAGAATACTTACAGTGGATTTTGGGCAAGTGACTGGGCAAGTCTGCAACACTAACTTTTGTGCAATGGTTTCCCTTTGGTAACTTCTAATAGTTTTAATTCTAAAAATACTAAAAATAAACAATCCCCGGGTAATTGTTAAAGAAGTAGCACAGTGTTTACTGATCTAATGAACTAAATATATTTCTTCCTTATATCCAAAATATGCTTCAAAGCAATTGAAAACTGTATCAGGACACATTCTAAGGAGAAGATAAACTTTATCAACTTAGGCCTCACTCCTTTTCTAGAAAGTCAATAAGTAAACTAAGAGGTTCAAGGCAGTTTCTACTGCAAACAATTACTATAATAAATCACATTTTGTCAAGCCATTTAAAATACACTATGGATCAGTTAGTCCATACAAATATTAACCCACTAAGCCAGAGCTTGTTTCTCTGATTTTCAGATTTCCCATCTCAGCCTGTGAACACAGGTTATCTGGCGGAACCAAAATATATCTCACAAAAGATAGCACCATTGCTGAAATTAAAGATCAACACAGTTGTACCTTCTAGCCTTACCTGGCCGTTCCAAAGGATGCCTGTGGATCCTAAACTGCATTCCTCCATCAGAGCCCAATTAACAAACTGAAGATTAAAAACCAGTAACGTTTTACAGGATGGACATTGAAAGCAGCATCCTCGTTCCCAATCACAATCAATCAGCTTTTCTACAGAAGTTGCCTTCTGGACCCAGCCCGTGCAGCTCAAGTTTGGAGAATTTATCTCTGTGTTAGCACTGTTGCATAATCTCAGCTCCACGAGGCACTGTCTGTCCTCTCCCTTCCTCCTGTCATTTGAAGGGAAGGCTTTCAGAAGGATGTTCTCAAACTCCGCGGCAGTTCCGAGCACTTGCACACCATCGTCTGCCTCTTCTCCTTTATTCAAGGGTTTATCTGGGTTCAAGCAGCCCGTGCTAAAACACATAAGGTATTACGTCCTTCAAGCTCAGCTATTTGCAGCCACTCCCCTCCGAAGGGTACAGGATGCCGAAGCCCCATCCTCCCTCCACTTCCTTCCTTGCCTTGTCCATGGGAGGATTCCTCAGCATGGCCACGGCCCCGCAGCACGGGCGGGCTGATGTAAACAGGAGGATCGTTAAATCCTAGAAATGACGGCAAGGCAGCCACAGCAACGAGCACAGCGGGAGCTCGCTGGAAGTGCTGGCTTTGTTTACACAGTATTTCGCTCTCCCGCATGACTTCCCCACAGATCCAGTTATTTCAGGGAAGAGGGAACTGCTCCATGACGTCTGGCTGGGATGGAGCTGCCTTAAACGCAGGATAACTCTGCACAGGGCACTCCTGGGCAGGAGGATAAGTAGGTGGCAGAGAGCTTCCATTACTACCTCTCCTCTTTCAGGGTGGAAAATGCCATCTCAGGGCAGGGGCTTGGACAAGCTGCTCTATTCCCCCAGCTGCTCTGACTCCTCAATGGCCTCCTGGTGGAACTACAACTGCAACTGACCTAAAACTCCTTCAACCTGTGATAAGGACCCAAACCGTGCCAAAGCAGTCCCAGTACCTCGAGAAAAAAAGGGTACCTAAAGGAATCTGCAGTCTGGTCTGAGGTCTGAGATCGAATCTTTCATAGCACACATTTCATGAAATTGCACACTTGTGGAGCTGTAGGTTCAGACTCTCAAAGCAAATCCTGGTTTTCCTAGTAATACTCAGATAAAAAAAAAAAAAGTAAAAAAACCCCTTCCACCTCTTACAGGAGTATCTGTTCTTACTCAGCTTGAAGATTTTTCAAAAAACGCTTCCAGTCAAAGAAATTAAGATGGATTCTTTGCTAATGAAGAGATGAAAGCTAACGTATTGCTTTGTGCTTGCATGAGCACCTCTACGAATTGTATCTTCAAAGGACAGAAGGCAAAAGAACATCAGAACTGGAGTACTGTAAGATAAATCTAACACACTGCTGCGTACTAAATGGCTGGAAACATTTCTCCCTCAAATACCAACAGAGCAAGCCCAAAAAGAGCTGAGAACAAAATTCTTGGACAGTCTTAAAAGCTCCCTAAGCAGCTACAAGATCCTACTGTCGCAGTTTTCTTTACTCTTCAGGACACTTTGGAAAAAACTTGGACAGTAATGGAAATACAAGACACAAATCTTTGGTTGAGAAAAGCAAGAGCAGAAAACAGGCAGAAAAAGGTACCACAGATGTTCTTACAGCCTCATACAGGAGAGAAGCTGCTGTTGCAGCTCTTCCTGAAGGTAATCATGCACTGCCAGAGGGTGCTGGGCAACACTCTGAACTCCAGCTGGACCCAGATTTTGGCCTTCTGGTGTCACAGTCCTGATATATTAGCAGTGAAGGATCATCATCATCTATAACCAGATAATTAGTATCATGGCCCATGGTCAAAAAAACAAAGAGGTGTTTGTTCCTCACTGCACAGCAGCAGTTTTTCCTGTTGCACAACCAAATTTGAGGTTTGTGTACTTCCACTGATTGCCCCTGAGCTGTGGGCAAGAAGCAGAAAGACTCCCCTCGCATTCCCTTGTGTGCCCCCCGTGACCCACTACATACATTTATATGTTGCTGACTTTTATTGCACTCTATTGCTTTACACAGCAAGAGCCATTAATAATTTTTCTAGTTGTGAGTGAGAGTGGTCAGGAAAAACACCCACGTCTCTAACACTTCACTCCTACTTCAGCTGCAGAAGCAGAACATAGAAACCATACCATGCACCCCATCCAAACACTAAACCTTTTTCCCTACTGAAACTTAATAGAGTGGGAAAATCCTTGCTCTCCTTTTCATACACAGCCTATATTCTGACACTGGCCATTTCCTTCTTTTCCAAGAATTATAGCACTACATTTCACTTCCTTCTTTATGTACACTAACACTTCAGCATGGGGATCAGAGCATCTCCATATGCCCTCACACAATGTGATATTTCAAGGCACAGCAGCAGCTCAAAGGATTAGTTAACTAGAATGCAAGACACAAAGATACTGAAAAAAAAATACAAGTAATTTTTTCAGACATATGACAGTACAATGGCAGGAATAAAGTGGAATTCCACTTCTCTGTATTCAAAGTAAAGGCATCATTGAAATTCAAAGCATTCAAAGACAAAAATAAATCCTTTCACCCATCTCACTGGCAGAAATTCAAAAGCATAACAAGAGGAAGGAAATGACCTCAAGCTTAACCTCTTTCCTGAAAATCTTATTAATCCTTCTTCATAAACGATGTGCGCTTCATTCCCATCTCCAGTTCAGGTTTCACACATGTGCCAGCCCCCAGCACAAGTGCCCTGTGCATCGGGAGCCACCTGCCAGCTGACCTGGCTCACCTGGAAACCACATCCTGCACAACGCACGGACACCATGCTTGGCTGTTCCTGCACTGCACTACTACAGACTGGGTACTACAAGAAAGGCATAAATGTTAGACCAAAAATTAAGCTAGAGAATGACACTGAATAAACTCTGACAGATGGTACTGCAGACCCTTAGACATAAAGACTATTAGATACTCAGTGATATTGCAGAAGGCTCCCAACATCTTCACAAAATGCTAATAAATCACCTACCATTTAATTCTTGAGGTCCAGCTAGCTGTATGTGGGGGGAAATATGGCATGGGGGGGTGCTTCAACCTCTTCCTGAAGGAAGCAGCACACAGCTGAGGCAAAAGCTGCACTACCTCTCATGTCAACTCGCAATCATCTCAGCTGCTGATAATTTGGGGTAAGCGATGTCTGCAGAAGATAGAGACTGCCAAAAGCAGTGGCCACCAGGCAAGGAGCAGTTTGGAAATTCAGATTTAGGCCACCAATGGCTACCAAAGATGGACTATACCTATATTGTAAGGCACTACAACAGCTTAGCAGGCTATTGCATTATAAAGATTAGAGGATACAAGGACAGCAAAGATGCAAGCAATATACTACGGAAAAGAGAAGCCTGTCTCTCTCCTTAGCATAATTTTCTTTTTTTTTTAAGCACTTCACTGCATCTCACATTTTGTTAAAACTCAGATAAACTCATCTTCACAACCATAATTCCTTCTCAATAAGGTCCTCACTGTTACATCCAGTTCCCCACCACGTCCCCAAGCACATCCCAACACTCCCACATTCCTGTATCCTAAAGGTGTTTCTCTCGCTTTTAACTGTATCAAGTCCAAGGGGAAAAAAACCAAACTCCACAAAAACAAACGCTGTGTGCACAAGTATCCTAAAATCCTGTTATTCTGGGACAGGACTGTTTAGAATATCTAGAAATACAAGCCATTTTTTCCTAATTAACATTAAAAGGTTATTGTGGGGGTAAATGTTGTCAGAGCTAAATTAAAGAAGCAAAAAAAGAAAAAAAAAATCTGAATCCAAGCTTTTCTGTCCCATATTAAATCTGCCAGTCTAAGTTTATTGTGGAATGTTTTTCATCATTTTCCTCCTCAGCCACAGCCTTATATGGTGTCAGATAAGCACTTGTTTGCTGGCAGCACACGAGCTGCTGAGCTTGCTTTAGCTGCACGCAGAAGAGGATTGCAGCTTCCAAGGATAAAGGGCATGCACTTTTATCTGTGACCACATTCCCATCACAAATCTTTGCCAGAAAAACTCGAAAGTATAACAAAGTATTCCTGCTGTGGAAGACGTGATACCGGCAAAGCTGTGCTCTTGTCTACATAGCCTATTGTGCCCCCGGAAAATTCTGTTGGTAAATAAACATTATGAACAAGAGCACAATTTTGCTACTAGCACAGCTGCACTTACAGCGAGGGCTTTCTCTCGTGTGGCTGTCTTGATACACATCACATGTAATCCCACAGGCAGCAGAAGTGAGGGGTCATTTATTCTGTGGCTTTCAAGCTGGTTTCTTTATTAAGTAGCAAACATCTGGTCATGTATGCAGACACCCAATGCAGAAAGGTCCCAGAGAACCTGGCAGTTTTGCTCAGTGTTTGTTTTTTTCTGGTCAAACATTTCTCAAGTGGAAAGAGTGGAAACCACTTGGCCATATGGTTATGGCCATCCCTCTTCCCTCCTTCTCAGCCTCAAAACGGACTTGGAGCAACTCCTGCTCTGCAATCAGAACATTATTTCCATTCAGTCTGCTGCTGCTCTCTGGCAACATTCACATTTTCATCTTCTGAGAGGTGAAATTTGGACAACACTGAGTGGCCTGTAATACATAGTAGATTATACTGAATGATGGAATGATCTCTTCTGGGTTTAATTTCAGTAAAATATGGCTCATTTGACAGCCATTATTAGCTCATAAACTAACCTTAAGTGCACTTTATTCCACATGTAGATCTTCTGTAAATGACTTATACCTCAAAAAGAGGCTTTTCGTGCGGAACTGTCAGCAAACACAACTGCCATAACTGAGAGGACTTAAAATAGAATTGATGACTGTGTTCTATTTTTGCTTTTTTTTGTTGTTGTTTGCAAATCTAAAAACTAAACACCATTTTGAATCATTATGAAATGTACATCTGCCCTTTAAACACCATACATGTCACTGCAATGCACGTGTAGGAAAAGCACAACAGGCTAGAAGAGATTTCAAAAACATACGCATGTTATTTTAAATCTGTATTTTCAAACAGTTGCCAAGTGTCCTTTGTTCTGTTTATATTTATGAAATTTTAAAATCAGATAGGAAGCAAGTATTTGGCAACTGTCTGTTACTGAAACATTCGGCTGGAGTATTCACCTTTACTTCCAGACAGCGTTTTGCAATCTGCCTCGTGCTGGCTACCCATGAAACAGAGTAAAATTCATTACAAGCGTATTTGCTGGTTTTAATCTGTAGGTTTGTACAGAACACTGTCTAGTTTCCTGCTTTCCTTTTTTGCTCATCCTTCTGCTCCGTTTTCCTTTTTCCTCCAGCTTTTCATACTCTAGCAGAAGTAACTACCCTATTTTATGCAGGGTTTACAGTAGCAATGGTACATTATTAGCTGAAACCCAGCCAGTGGTAAGATGGGTTCCCTAAGAAGTAGCTAAGGGAAGTACCAAGCCTGTTACTACTTGTCTAATAAACTACAAAACTCTTGCCCTACTTAACAGGAGCTTCCAGGCCTAATTATTAGCAGCCATCCTATTTTCCTTGCCCTACAACTTAATAACGATACATGAGTACTTTATAAATTTGCATAAATTTTGCAAACACTTTTTGACATGTATCATGCTTATTTACCCTTTTCATCCTCTGGTCCTGAAAGTGAGGTGATGATAAATTGTAAGAATCTATAATTTAGGTTGCACGGCCTTTAGGTTAATAAATTAATCAATTCAAAAAACTCACCTGACAGATGATCCTCAAAATTGGTGAAAAGCCAGAACTAGTTACTCATCACAGCAATAATTTTAAAACCTCATTCTAGCTTACTCAAGTGACACAAATCCCTCCATTTCTGCAATTAACTTCTACAAAAACTGACCTGAATTCACTGGTGCATTATCCACCTGATATGTTCTTTTTCCACTCATATTCTAACAGACCTATGACTGGCAGAAATATTTACATTTTACAAATGATAGAAAATATTGATACAGCTCAAAGGATGAGCTCAGTCACTTCAGATCAGTCACTTCCCTAAGTCCAACATCTTGACCAACAAGACCTTCCAGGTGCTTCAGAGATACAGACAAACACCAACAAAACATAAGCAGCTACACCCCAAAAGTAACTTCATCATCTTTACCTATCAAAATAAAGGAAGCCATCAGCACAAGAGCAGTGTCATTCAGCAAGGGCTCACACTTCTAACCCTCCAATAATGTCACAACTTTCAATGAAAAAGCTGGAGGCCAAATAGATTAATTAGGTATATATAATAATTTTGAATAAATTGCAGAAAAAATCTTAATGTACATACACGACCAAAAGGCTAAGTTCAGTAAATATATCTCTTTTCTAGAACTGAACAAAAAACATGCAACTCAGAAGAAAGCACAAGAGATTAAAGGTATGTATTTCTTCTTAAATCCCTGTAAGGGCATAAAGTATCCTAATGAGCTGAAATCTCATTTGTGGGAAGCTCTCAGATGCGTGATGAGAAGGAGGCGCTCCCTTGCCAGATGGCTTGTTCTGCTCATGGCCATGAAGAAGAATGACTGTAACCACGAAAGCAAAATTAAGTGTTTTAACTGCCCACATATGTACACCCTCCAGCAGTTCTAACAAGTAGCTTTTGCCAGTGAAAGTTTCTACCAGAATTACTGAAAGTTTTCTATAAGACATAAAAAAAAAAAAAAAAAAAAAAAAAAAAAAAAAAAAAAAAAAAAAAAAAAAAAAAAAAATTAATTGGTCATTACCAAGGGTGTTAAACTCCGAGCACAAACCGTTTTGAATTACAGAGCCAGCATCACCCAAAAAGCTGACCTAGCCTTTGCACACAGCGATCCACCAGCTGCTTTCACGGCCAGCTAGTTGGGTGTTCTCATTTTGCTTTTGATACTAAGTCCCACCTTCAGCTTTCCCCACAGTTCTCTTTTCTTTCCTGGAACCAGTAAAGAGCAAAGTATGTGCCAAACACTCCCCAAGAGTCCTGTGGAGGTTCATTTACCCTCAATCACTTTTGCATTTTCAGCCCTTGTTTTACTTCGTGTTTACTTAGACTTACTTCTTTTTTTGGTGTGTGTGTGTGAAAGTGCTATTTATTGCTAGGGATGAGGGCTAAAACGAGGCAGTACACCCACAGAACAGATCAAATACACAGAAGAAAGAGTTTTCCTACATACAACAGCTGATATCTAGGGATCCAGGAGGTTAGTTTGGGTTTTGCATTCTCAAATGGTTGATGGTTTGAACCCTGGACTTACTATGATGACACAGATATCTCTGAATTTTCAGCCATGTGGCATCTTTCAACACCGGGTGGAGAGAACTGACTCATCACTGAAAGGAGAGAACGGACTGCCTTTGGATTCCTCCGCTTCGCTTTTGATTGCACTTGATTATTGCTTACAGTTTCTGACATTGATCAGTATTCTTCTTAGCCTGTTCCAGCCTTTTCACAGTCACAATATCAGCTAGCATTTCACTTTCAGCGTTCAGCTCCATTCCCAAACTTTTTTTTTTTTAGGGAAACAAAAAAATTTCTTTGCCAGTTTCAAGCGATTACTCACTGCCTTTTAGAAATCCTTCTAGCTTCTGAAACTCGTCAAAAAATATTCTGTGTCTCTGCAGCACACATCTCATAAGGATCTTGTGGGATTTAATATTCCCTTAGCAGCTGTTGTTTTTAAGTTTATCTTCAATATTATGAGCTGTTTAAGTGGGAATGCAAACTAGTCTGTTGTTGTCATTTGACAGCAGTAGGTTTCTTAGGGAATTTATTACAAAGTCAGGGAGCTTCCTGGTTTGGAATACAGAAAAACATTTATATTTAGACAATATACTTCTGTCATGCTTCAATATCCCGGTAATTTAACCCGAATGTAAAACCGACTAACAAAAAGAACAAATGATCCAAGAATAGAGGTGCTAACCCAAGAGAGAAACAGCACCAATGCTTCCCTCTCATGCTTCTATTAAAGAGTGTAACCATCAGCTATGACATTGTGAATACCTCTGCATAAGCAATTTTGCCTTTCCTTTTTACAAGCCACATAACCTCTAGCTTAAGTACTCAGCAACATCCTCCTATTTTCTTTATATATGTTTGCTAAGGCACCAAAATGGCTGATAAGGAATGCTACAAAAAACCTACAGACAGAGAAGGTCTGCATAAAGAGAGCACATCCGTGTTTGTAAGCAGTGTGCTAAGGAAGACTGTTAAAGGAATGTGCTGAATCACAAGCCTTCACTACCTTGCTCACCATTAGCACTTGATTTTCCTGCCCAGCTACTCTTCCCACCTCCCCTTCAGTGCCTCGTGATGGCAAGATCTAATGGCAGATTCCTCATCTTCCAGTTTACATTGCTGAAAAGCTCTTCCACGCTTTTAACAGTCTCCTCTCCTGAAATGGGTTTATTCAAAAACTTGGTTCTGAACTGGCATAAAGGTAAACCTAAATACTACCATATTTTGAAAATTATTAATGAGGCCATTGCTATTGCTTGACTTCAAATGTGCTGAGATGCTTTACTGTTCTGAGAAGTATTTCCTACTCCTGGTTCTGACCAGATCCCTCCTTTGTTCTGCCTTCTGTTTGTGATGTAAGGATTCAGGATTCACTTTTGATATGGCTATTGATAATTTGCAGAATTAATACATTACATAAGATAATCTGAGTTCTTTATGAAGCCCAACAAACCTATACAAAGCAAACATCTTTTCTAAGCATTTCCTACTAACGTTGCACCTGAAATAAAATATTCTAAATGTCTCCAAATACATATATTGTTCCAGTGAGCATAGCCAGAACTACTCAGTGTGGTAGTGTAAATCCAAGAAGTGGACAAGCAATATACAAAAACAACAAAAAAGGTACCTATGGTTTTAAAAGTATATAAAACTGCAAACAAAAAAAAATCCATTCAGATTGGTTCTATCCCACCTAACAAGCCACAAGTTTGTACAGTGAGCTGTAAACTTTGCTAATATTTGTGAACCAAGTCCCCAGGACATAATTTTCAGCCAAGCTTTGGTTTCTGCATTTTTGCATAATTTCATACTGTGTGTCTTTGATTACTTGCAAACACAGACTATCCCATTTGGGGACCTGGCAGTAGCATGCTGACACTGCAGAATTTAACAGCACAATTAGGGAAACACTGTAGACACCAGGAGAATAGGTTCTTTGGGTGAGCATATGACTGAAGTCTGACCCAATTTGCTTTACAGAAGCACATCATGTTTTCCTCAGTCCTGTCCACCAAACACTATAGTGTGCTTATACATTGAATTAATCTTCAAGCAGACACAGGATAACCCAGAAATAGATCAGGAGCACAGCACATTCCAAATTTGCACATACACTTTCAAAGATGCTATTTTTGCAAGGTGTACAGATGGAGGAAATATAATGTGTTCACTGCTGTCTCAGTGCCTGCATTCTTGCACTGTCCCTGACCTGATTCAGGTTCCCTTGGACTGCAGCCTGGGACTTGTTTATTTGACAGACATTCAGAAGTTTTTTATTGGTTCTTTGCTGAGACCACCAAACCTATTTTGTCACAATGTGCCAGGAGTTTGTCCTGGTGGTTGTAGCCACCTATTTTTGCTGATTTTCTCTACCACACTCAGGATATACCATCCCCTGTGCTCAAGCTGGAGCTACAAACAGGTAGGTACACTGACCTGCAAGTCAATCGTGTGTCAAGCATTGCTTTTCTTTCTTGCCTTCCTGCCAAATCAATCAATAATTTATTCAGATTCTTCAACAGGGATGCTTCTATTGATGCAATGCTTTTGTTTGTTTTTTAATAAACCATGACTATTCTGTCCTTTTACCTGCCCTTGCTAAGAGGAATGCAGCACCCATTCCCTGCCCATGAGGTCACAGGGGTCCAACCCTGCCACCTCCTCAAGAACTGGGAATTTTTAAATAAAATTAAGTACTACAAGATTAAGTACTTGGACTTTGTACCAAGAAAGCACAGAGGGTTGGAAATGTTTATAAGTAGTTGGAGAGAAAGTATAAGAGATATGCCACCTATAAGTATCATGAAAACTGGAGGGGGGAAAAAAAAGTCATTGATATCCTAAATCCTCACCACAGAGAAGTGGGATTGCTTTACAACTGCCCAAAAATCATAGTTGTTTTTTGGAGTTATTGGTTTGTGGTTTCCACCATCCCCTTCACATTTCACTCTTTCCTCTTTGTTCTTTCATAACTAAGAAATACCTGTGCTCCTCCCTCAGAAAATATTTCAGCTACACTAAATGCCAGGACAGAACTGCTGTGGCATCTGCAGCTGCAACTCCTCAGACACACTGCTACTTTACTCCTAAAGGTCATATGAAAAAGCTTACAGATCACAGTATCAAACTACCATGGCCAATACTTAAGCTTCAACAAGAGAAATGTAGCAAGTTAATTGTTCACCACTGCAAATCACGGGCAAAAATCACTGACAACAACCACAAAACCAGAGAAAGAGCCCTGCACCTTATTCTGTCTCCTTCCACTGCAGTTGGATTTGTATTTTGTACCTGGTTTTATGCAACTCTCGATGTTTTGAGACACTTTACACACCAATAGGGTCAACTCCTCTGCAGATGTTCCGTGCTTTCTTCTCTCTGTTGTGGTGCGCATGCATTCAGATTTCCCTCGAGTGCCTGACAGTGCACGTCACCCGTCTGGAGATGCACATCATCTCTGTTTAGAGATGTGGTATTTATTGCCTGCATCAGGGATTTTCTGTGTAATGCACCAAAGCAGGGCAAGCTGGCTCATTACTTGCTGCCTCAAAGTTCAAAGTTCAGATCCAGACCCAGATGTCAAACTTTTTAAATATTAAGGACCATCTGGTTTTACTTTTAGTTTGGCTCATCAGAGAGAAAATCCCAGATCATGGTGTTTGGTGCTGGCTTTCTCATTTCTGTCCCTGAATTGCTGAGTAATCCTTGGGAAGCAAAGAAAATCCCAAAGCCTTTTCCTACCTACGGTATAAGACAGATATGTTACTAAAATGGTGTCCTCTTACTTATTTTTAATCTAACTATATAGGACTGCAGTCAGTTGCCAGCACAGTGACTCAGCAGAGCCCCAAGCAGGAAAACTCCCTGCTGGGACTCCTGCAACCCCAAAGGGAGAGTGTTTCCTCACAGAACAGCCTCACCTGCTTTGGGCATCTGCAGGACACTCAGGACGCCCGCAGCAAGGGCTCCTGGAACCAGAATGCAAATTGCTTGTGAGTAATGAAATAGGGACCAAAGCACTTTGCCTACGCAGCCTTCAGATTTCAGTGTTGTTTTATGGAAGCTTGGTAGTCCTCAACTCAGCACCTTTACTTTACTCCTATTAATTTACACTTAAGTTCAGCAACATCCTTAATTTTCCATTAGAGAGCCTGCCTGTCACTTCCCCGTCTGCACCTCTCACACTAATACCTGTTGGTCTAGAAGCATGCCCCACATTCCTAACGGAAAAGCTCAGGTGCTCTTTGGCAATATTTGTCTCCCTAATCCTTTCAGAACGTGGAGCACATAACAGATTTTCGGAGACTATCTGTTAATTCGTATCCACAGAACTATCAAGGGCGTCTGTGATGTCAAACACAGTATCCTCTATTCAGTAAGCAATTTATTTCAGGAGGTTGACTCATTTCCTTAAGGCTTTTTGAGCTATCTGTTGTGACTGAAAAAAATTCCGAAAATTTAGAAGTACTCAAGGAAATGAGCCAACACATCCTGGAAGAAATTCATCCAATATACACACACAATAAGATAAGTCAGTCTCAGATTTCTAAAGAAACGAGCAGGAAGGAGTTCTAAAAGAACCTGAAATATTTTCTGTGAAACACAATGTTTGTTTCCCATCATCATCATAACTCTCCTTACACGCACTTTAAAAGCAACATATTATAGCTAATCAGGAAGTGGTTTTCCTAAGTTTGTTTTCTCCTTGCAAAACCAAAAAACCTTCCCTGAAACAATTTAGTGGATCTCCCCTATACTTAAATTAAAAACACTGCTGTCTGTGTGCCTGATGAGAACCTTCAGACCCTGGTGCTTACCCCTAGAGGCACAGAGTCCATGGTCAAACCATATACCCAGGAGAGAGCCTTTTCAGTGAGATGAGTAACACACCACCGAATTACCTCATCACAGACTCATTACCTTCGAGGGTGTCCAGCAGTGTATCAATGTCTCACGGCACTAGTAAATACTCTGGAGTATCAAACAAGCCACCTCAAAGTAACCGTTAGGGTTCACACTCTAGCTAAACAGAAGACAGTTTTCCTTTGGAAATTTAACTGGAATTTTAAGATAAAGTCTTGATTAACTACGTTTAACTGCACAGCAGTCCTAAGCAAAAGGACATTATCTAAGAAATAGCATCTTGTAACCTATTCTTCATTACATGACATGCAGTATATAGATGGAGAAGAGAGGGAAAAGGAGGTTGAAGATCACTCACAATTTTTGCAATCTACTTCAGCTGAAGACAATTTAGAATTTCCAAGATAAATTAACTTCTAAGTAATGCACTGATGGCAAACAGAGTTTTCAAGTAATAACCAGAAAAACTGGTAACTTGTCTTAAGCACCATCCTGTCACATTCAGAGTAATAGGAATGATTTTTTTTCCTTATTTATTGCCAGATCATTCTCCTCACATATAGGATTCAGTAGTTTTGTAGTGAGATGGATGGCTACTTCAGAATTAAGATTTACCTCTTAAACAAAAAGGATGCCAATATAGTTATTTCTCATCTCAAATATTTAAGTTGATGCCATGAAGATGAGAGAAAGGAAGCCAAACACTTACTATGATAAGTAGTAAATAGCTCTGCAGATTAAACTGGATGAGACCAAAGTCAGACGAAACACAAAGGTCATTCTACAGTTCTTTAGAAGCAGTATCATTTTAACCAGTGTGAAAAATCATCATCAGAAGTCAAGAAAGGAGATAACAATTTTGCTTATTTAACTTTCTAGCATAAAATCTCACAAATAAAAAGCTCTCTCTCTCTCACGGTGTTAACATGCAACAGCAAAAAAGAACAAAAAACTGTAGACTAATGAAGGCAAGGAAGTTTTATTAACTTGTGTAATTGTCTTGAAAGCACCTACATAAAACATTTCCATTATTTCTTCTATGTTTCCAGCAGAGTATTTTTAAAAAGTAGTGATTCCCTGGGACTCTTCAGGCAACAAACAGAACCTAGAATTGAATGCAACTAGAAACAAAGGCTCACCAACTTAGCTACTCCCAGCAATACAAGAAAACCCAGACATAAATTAATAATTGCAAACACTGCAATCAGACTTGCACTCCTTTTACAGCAGCCCACAAATCACATCCCATCACAGCCTCTCTGCTGGAGTCACTGCTGCACATTGCAGCTGAGCAGGTCCAGTGGCAAATTACTGCCAAAGAGTGTCCCTCTGATTCCTGGTTCCACACTCCTGCAGGTAACCCCTGCTGCTGTCCCTCAGCCCCTTCGAGATGCTAAACTGGCCCAGAGCTGTTTGTATTCTTGGGAGAGTAAATGCTCTGCCAGCTCAGCGCTGCTCAGCCAGAGGGCAGCCAGCAGCAGCGCCGAGCACAGTCATCTAGGAGAATCTGGAACACAGAGGGTTTTATTTAACTGCTTGAGCGGGGAGAAGGAGTGCCCTCAGTTCAGTGTGCTGTAATTAGGACCGCTTTCCAAACCCCAAACCTTTCGTGCTCATGACTCAGATTAGCGAATGCACAACAAAAGCCATAGCTCTTCGCATCCCTTAGGGCAGTGGCACTGATGTCAGGTGGGATGGCTGGGATTTCACTTGCTGAACACATAGCAGGGGTGTGTTTGGTTTGGGGTTTTTGAAGGGAACCGGACAATGCGCTTTTCACCCTACTGCTCATGTAAATTTAAATTTACAAGTCAAGAATACATCAAAGAAAGTGTTCTTACCTGCACATTAAGTACCACCTCATCAATAACTCCTAAAAATCTTACTCATTTTTTAGTTTGGTAGATTGTTGCATCCTTATGCAGTATCTGGGAAGCAACTGCCTGTCTGGAAGTCTACTAAAATTGAAAGATGCTTCTATGTTGAAAAATTTGTCAAACTGAATTTTCCCCCACCCTGCAGGCTACCATCTGCTGAACTATGTCATGCATGAAACTCTAGATACAAATTAAACTACAGTGAACATAGAAATGTATATTTTTTTTCTTTTTTTAATGAGGTCATTACTGGATATTTATCTTGGTGACAACCAAATGTGCCTGCTACTGCCCTATAATGTTTTTCTACACGTATTTCATTTTATGAAGCCAAACCCATTTAGGCTTAACTAGCTTCATATACAAGAAAGTGCTTCCACATTTTACAGCAAAGATAAAACATTAAGGTCCTGATTTTGCAAAGCATGGAATGCATTCAGTTCTTAGTCCTCTTCACAGATGAAACCTATTAGGTCCAAGCTTTCAGTTTTCACCTCTTGAAAATCATCCTCAAGTGTGACTTAAGTCACATGACTTACATTTTTGACCATCAGATAAAGTTTAAATTCTCAAGGAAGGTTGCATTTAATGGAGCATGAGAGTTCATACCATATCTGAGTAGATAGCAGTGTTTTTCCTCTTTGCCTTACTACAGTGCATGCAGAATGACTGATATTTTTATGGAAGTTGTAGGTTCGATTTTAGCATTACCATACATTGGGAGATAAGGGATTAATTTATTCCCAAGATTAGGGCAGGAATGACAAGGGCAATGAACCTACTAATTTTCATGAACTTTCAAGGACTACCGACACATTAGTGATCAGTGACTTGAAACACGACGGAAGACTAAACAGTTTGACATTAACTCTGAATGACTGCCGCACAAAGGAGGCACATCTCATGAAGAGAGTTTGAGCAGACCTTGAAACAAAGCTTAGAAGCACAGGATTTGCTTGCCTGAAAATTGGCTGCCCACCAGAGTGAGAGCGATGGAGTCCTGACTGCTGCTGGGCACGGAGACAGGAAACGCTGCCAGCGCAGACGTCCCCAAGTTCTGCTGTGCCCACAGGGGGAGCGCCAGCGAAGCGCAGTCAGTGCAACTGCACAGCTCGTGCAGCTTCACCCCCTGTCAGAACCTCCCTCGTGCCAAAATGGCAAAGCATACAAGGGCTGGGAACCACTCTGGCCCAGGTGAAAATTTTTCCATACCAGAGAAGGTTCAGATCTGGCCATTCTCTGGGTCTTTTTTGTCCTTCAAATAGCATAAATTGCAGATAAATCTTGATGAGCTTTGCTAGGAAAGGAGACAAAATTAGTATTGGCAGCTTCATTAAACTCCTCCAGTTACATTTAAGAACCTGTATATTCAATATCAGAATATATTAAAAGATTATATTAAACATATCCGCCAAAAAAGTGTTAGCTTCAGAATCCTAGTATGTTTGTGTCTCATCTTTTCATGGTCCAGTGGCTTTACCTACACCAGTCACATCCTTAACATACCTTATTTAGCACTCAGCCTATAACACTTCTCCATTTATTCAGATTCTTACGGTCATTGATAAATCCGTGCAGACACAGGAGCCAAGAACTTCATAAAAAATGTATAGGAGAAATTCTAGCACTATACATAATGCAAAACTAATTCATAATCTATTTCTCACATGAAAAAAAATCCATCGATGAATTAATGCAACTCCTTTTTCAACCCAGTTATCACTGACTTGGAATAACTGTTTTTCCCAAACTGTTTTGAAAATACTGAATGGCATGTTGATTCGATGATAGAAAACAGCACTGGAAATGTCTTTAAAAAAAATTAAAATCTACCTCCTTCAAACAAATTAAAATACAAGCTAACACAAGGCAGTTTTATGGTAAAAGGAATATTACAAATTCAGAGGTCTACACTGTTTTCCATTATCCAGTGTTTGTATTTGCCATCTTCCCATCTGCTAGAACAGTCACTTCAAAGAGGCAGGGTGGGGCGAACACCACTTTCTATCCAAAGGATTATAAATGTTGTCATGCCAAAACCTCTTGCAGTGGAAAGATACTGACAACACAGCTGAAAACATCCTCCCTGCAGCTACATTTGTCTAGTTTTCAGGTCATGGTTATCTCAAAAACTGAAAAAAAAACACAATTAACTGAAAAGTTTGAATGTTCTGGCGAGACATATTCTGTCACATCTTAAACTTATATATCATCCTACAAGATGCTAGATTTTGGGGGTTTTAGCAAGGAATTAGTAATTTTCTTCTTAAAACAAATAAAGTGTATATACTTTAATGTAACAAGTATATCTTTTCAGGCATCTGCTGCATGCAATGAAAACACACAGAGAAAACACTTTCTATCCACATCTCCTAATTTTTTGCAGCAAAGAAATGGCATTATGTGGTCCATACACTGATTTTTGAGCAAAGTTCACCAGCTCACAACTGAAGAGGAAAAAGTACCGAATTCCATGTTGGTGAAAAAGGAGCTTCGTACGTGGGTCAGGACCTAGGAAGAACCGAAAGAATAAAACTGGAAATCGGTACCTGGAGGGAAAGCTTCCGAAGACCCTTGGTTTATTATACTTTTTTTTTAGACCACTGCAGCCTCACCACATATTATTTTAGGAGACAATTCTTACATTAGACTGCCTTCACTTTTCATTTATCCCACTCAAGAGGTGGCCTTTCGCTAAGTAGTACTAAGTCACCAGCAAATGAAATGATCAAGGCAGCTTTTTCCACACACTATGGTTGATGACAAACAGCACAATGCCAGTCAAAGCCAGAGCCTCTCATGGAGCCAGCTGGGCAAAGACCGACTCTTCTATACAGAAATTCAAGCCTGTGGTTTGCAGACCTTAGCAGCAACCAGAATGAGGAGTAACCACAGATCAATCGTTTTATGCCTAGCAAATAGTCAAGAGACGTGAACAGTACTGCTCATATTTTAAAGTACAGAAAAGGAAAGAACAGAACAGGAAGGGGAAAAAAAAATCTACTGAATAATCAGAATTTTCTGGAAGATAATAAAGCTATTACTTTGTCTGTTTTCTATAATGCAAACCAAATAAATCTTCTAGGAATAAAGTATCTTAACATTTTATAATCTCTCTGTCTAATGTGAGCCACTATTTTAAGTGTACTAAAGGCAGTTTATGCAAAAGCTTTTTTCTTTTTAATCCTGTCTGACCTGAAAAGGAGAGGCTCCAAACTCCATTACCCTAGGAAGCTTAGCATAAACCCAGAGCCTGTCTAAATTACCTTATACCACTTCACATCAAGGGGGAGGGGGTTTGTTTCTTTTTATTTTTGTTTGGTTTTATAGTGCTATTTTGCATCCATGATGTAGGTGTAACAAAAAGCCAAGCAGCCTCTGTAAAGCAGCTGATGGAAACAAATACAATGACCTCTGATAGCCAGCATTTTAAATGTGCTAAAGATCTCTAGAATGAGGGCATGCGTCTCATAAATAGGACTCCGTAAATTAGGACAAAAATAGGCCAACCTGGGCAATTTGGCCACGGGAGACAATCTATTTTAACCAGAAATAGGGTTTGCTTCTCTCTGCTGACTTTCTATTCTTTATTTTGTGCTTCCTGTTTTCTTTTAATATGAGACTTCATGACAATCCATAACACTCCTCAAGATGCAACTTCCCTCAGCACTCCACAAGCAGTGGAGAGTCCACCTGCTCATCTTTTTGAGCAGTTCTCACTTTCCAAGGAAGTCCTGGAACCCTGTTGCTATAATAACACAGTAGCAAGAAAACTGGGATCTCACAGTTCCTTCAAACTGAATATCGATTTTTCTTCTTTGATTTCAACTGGGGCCAATATTTTGCACAGTTTTACTCACTACAGGACTCCAGAGCTTGACCACTCTTGCCATAGCAGGATGCAGATTCCTCGTAAATAGAGAAAATAAAAAACCTCCAACATATTAAATATTGCTTGTAACATCAATAATTTTTAAAACAGGCATATACAAAGCAAAAGCTGGGTTGCTTCTGAACAAGAAACCTTATGGGTCTAAAAGGATGTCTATTAAATTCTGTAGTCTTCTACAACTTCAAAAGATAAAGGTTTTCAGTCTAAATCCTAATGAAAATCAGAGAATTTTTGAGAAGAGGATGTCTTTCTTCCTTCTCATTAGGACAGAAAGACTGAAAATTTACCTTTACTTCTCAAAGTAAGCACAGGCCCAATATCTCTACTAAAAAGACCCCTCTTCAAATTTCATCACGCCTTGTCACTCTCAAGTGACAATCCTCATTACCAGTCCTGAAGAAAAATGACAAGCCCATTCCAGGCAGAGCTTAAAGCTGAATTCAAAATGATAAAGCTGTATTTCAGATTTGACAATTTCACGTTTCACGCAACACTGCCCGATTTACCCAAAGAGAGCAAATAACATTTCTGCCTTGCACGCAGTCTCAGCGGGACACCCTCCGTGCTCTCACAGCTGTGGTATCTGCATTCCCACACATCTCGCCTCTGGAGATAGAAAGCTGCTTTAACAGAACTTGATGGACAAGCCTGTTCCAGAAGTGCTACTGACACTTTAAAAAGTTCAGCCAGTACAAAACCAGAAATAGCCAGGAAAAAGGATGTTTGCCTTCACAGAATGCACCGTGTCCCTCACATACACTTTTCTTCTGGTAATCCTTAGGAATACACTGGGAAAGAAAAAGAACATGTATACAAAGCAGTCCCTCTGCAAGAAAACAGGCCATGTTTTAACATACACATTTCTAGAAAAACTGAGCATGAATTTAGCTAAGTAGAACTTTTCAGTTAGGTTCAATTTCTTGCATTTAAAAATGAAAGACTGAAAGTTTCTGTAGAGGAGTATCCTGTGGAATGTCTCATAAAATACAGTCTTTTTTACAAATTATTTGTTCATTTTTATCTTCCTTCCTTTTTTAAATAAAATTACCAGAAGTCTAAAAAAAAGAAAAATTCACATGCACTTAAAAAAAAATTTCAAAAATCAGTCCTTCAGAATAAGATGATTCTGTGTTTCTCCGCTTGGGCTTTTCTCATTTTAAAGGGGTACTTTTTCTTAGCTTATTTTCATAACTATTTAGCAGGCCAAACATTTCACTGAATTTGTACTGTACTAGGAAAAGCTCCATCTACTATTCCCTAGTGAAAGACAATCAATCACCTCCAAAGCACCGAACAGCAGAGGCAGTGACTCTGATTGCTGACAGCCTGGTGACCACCTGCACCAACCCATGTCTGGGTGAGTGTGTACAGTGGGTTCTGGTCAGCCTCTTAGAAAGAAACTTCTATTAAGAAGTTTGGTGGGATTCCTAGTGAGCCACTGCAGTTCTAACTGTGCAGAAAAACCACACTCAGAAGCACAGAACTGCCTCCTCATAGAAAACTAATGAGAACACGCTAATTGAGTAATTTAATGAATGAAGAGGCAAGACAGTTTCCAGTGTTCCATTTTCAGTTCCTTTTATAATGGATGTAATTCTATGAAACTTAACTTGAGCTGAAAAAGTACCTGGATTGCTTCAGACCTTTGCCAGACCTCTCTGTACAAATGCCTGAGCTCAGAACGATGCTCATTTTCGAGTGTTCATCTTCTTTTCACAAAATCAACAACCACTTTTTCTCCTCAAAACACTGATCCAGCTTTCATGACAATTAATTGCACAAGCGACATTAAAAAAAAAAAAAGCCACAGGACTGTGCTTTTGGTGCTTTGGGGTTTTAAAATAAGAGCACAATATTTGCGCTTTTCTTCTCCTAGGTCCTCAAAAAATGGTGCTTTACTAGAAGACATGGGGGAATACTGAAGGTACGGCAGCAAGCTGGCAGAGCCCCAGCACTGCCTTGTGTTAGTGACCACACACAATTCCCAGTGCCTTCAGGAGCCTGTGCCAGAGGGGAGACTTAAATGAAATAATTTTCATTTTAAACAAAGACCAGGATGGAGAACCTCAAGCAACTACATTAAATGTTAATAACATGTTTGAGAATGGAGCTTTTATTCTTAAAAATATTCACCAACTAGCACACCTCTCCTGAGAAAATAAGAAGTGTCCTCATCTTGCAAAGGAGTAAGTGGAAACTGGAGGTACTTCATGGCAATTATCACAAAGGACTGAAAATGCTGGATTATACCTGTAGAATTTGACTTACCTTAACTGTGGATATAAAAGTTATGCAAATTAAAAGGTTTTTTTAGCACTTGAAAGAGCTGATCAAAAAACTTGCATCAAAGATAGACAGGCATGCCTATCAGACTATGTCCTTACCTCTGTTGTTAAAAAATGTGCAATTTCATCATTCAGAATGGTGAAAGCACAAGTCTTAAAGTAAAGACTCTGCTCAGACCTATTTTAAATCAGTAACAAAATTCACACCACCATTCATGGATTTCAAGTGGCAATGGAGACAAAAGCTTCTGGACTTTCCACCATTTAACAAGAAAGCATTCACATACTCTGGATTTACATGGTAGTATAATGAGGGGTTTAGGCCAAGAAGGCATAAATTTGGGTGTTCCTTATAGGATTCTTACCCTGTAGTAACTTAATATTGTTTTGTACTTTAGGGACTCAAGAGACTGAATGCAGAAATATTTTTAATCATTAAAATAAGATAAAAATCACCTTCAGCCTACAGTAAGAACCAATGAGAATTTTACAGAGTTGCTGCATTTTAGCTTATTGAATATCAATTCTGAAGTGCTGTGAACCATAAAAAACAACAGGAAAGACTGTTAAACCTTTATGCAGATGAAGATCTCGGTGTATTTAAATTAGAATGTTTAAGCTCATTTAGCAGGCTGTGCATTTTACAGCACAGATCACACTTCAGTTGCTAATGCTGTTGGGAAGATCTGTTTCTGTTTATTATGGAGACACTCCATTTAGGTGACTTAAAGGTTAGTGCATATCCACAGTTTGTTCCAGGAAAGACTGCAGCGTATGCAGCAACTCCAATACAGCTTTTATAGCCAGGTATGCACTGGAACAGCACAAGTCAATAACGTCCACTTTGTGGAACTACGGTAATGCTGGAAAAAAATATCAGACAAAAAACAAGATAACTAGAAACAGCATCTACACAATCTACAGAATGTAACATTAAGTGATGCAGAGAGGGAACATCTTGTGAAAAGGTGGCACAGCAAATATCTCTCAAAAATCCTACTGAGGCCAATTTCATTGCACTACATTTAGTCCCAGCACAGACAAAACTTCAGTGGTCAGAACTGTCTCCATCAGTTTGTGCTATCATGCTTCTGGCAGCTGGAATTGCTCGTTCTCTCTACATGAGTAATTAGGTTCAGAGAAGCAGTGCAATTTTGAAACAAATGAACCCATCAGTCCCACTTACTGAGCACTGGTTAAATTCAGTGCACTGGTTAAATTTAGTGCACATGAAGTGATTCCTTGAGAAGGCAACTAAACCCCACATGCCACTCCAGGGATCCAGGTGCCAGCTGTTCTCCCTTCCTAGTGGGGACATAAAGGCTGTCCTTTGGACAGTTCCAAACCACACGTGTAGCAGGGATGTTTGCATCCTTGATTAAACACAACACAGAGAAAAATCACAACCCAGAGAGGTTACTGATGCTCTCAGCACCAACTGACCTACTGATTCACCCCTTTTGAGCCACATTATTTGCTAATGCACACACAGCCCACAGGCCCTTGCACGGCAGCCTAGAGCTCTTTCCAGCTCCCTCCTATGAAACAGCCTGAACAGCACAAAGAAACCCACACAGAATAATCTCTGGAGAGGATTTCCTTCTACAAGAATTCCTTGTAAACAGAAATTTTCGCTCCTTCAGAACTGATGCTATTTCAGTTCTACAAAATCAAAGACATATACAAATGATAATGTAGCTTTCCACAAATGATATGAGGTTACTTGTCCAAGATAACATATAAGCTATTGGACTGTAAGCACATCAAGTTACATGATGAATATGGTACTTCAAATTTTCCACTCTGTCAGCCAGCCACCAGCAAAGGTGGAAACAGGAAACTGTTTGCATATTTATTGTTTAAGAATAATGCATTTCATTTTCTCGCAGGTCACTGTGGAACCAGACCAGATCTACATTAATTAGAATCATGTTTTTACATAGTTCACTGCATGGAGAAAAGCAAAAAGGAATCCAAGGCAACTCTTTGCATTCTTACCTCAGCTTTATCTGTAGATTAATTCTGTAGTGTGCCAGAACACACATCAGAAAAGAAAATATGAAGTGGCAAAATAGCAAGAAACACACAGAAATATTACAACACAGTTCTCACTTACCTATGTGATAAAGTCCTATCCAGTCAGTTGGATCTACTTCTTCCTTAATATCCCAGAAAATGATGAGGTTCTGAGACTGTCCCAAGGTGTATTCGTACATGCTGGCTGTCAAACTAGACCTGCTGTCCGAGGTCACTAAATCAGTGTCACTGTTGGCACGCTGCAAGTTCATGTTCTCAGGCATGGTGCCCTGAGAGGCCAGGCTCTGCAGGTTCTCAGGGCTCAGGGTGTACCGGAGCTGTGGGTTGCGACGGCGCACGAAGAGCAGGTGTTCCCGGGCTGAGCTGGCCATCTCTTCTCCACTTCTGTCAATTCACGTAAAAAAGTTGTTGTTCAGAGATCTACCATGAAGAAGGAAAAAAGAAAGTTTAAAGTGAGACAACAGGTGACCCAGTCAGTTAATAAATGGAGAAGTATTAGTGCAAAAATGTTCCCACAGAAGCCTAAAACAGACTGAGTACAATCTCTTTCTTCATTGCTCTACCACTGCAAAGAACTGAGTGTCTGAACATTAAAAAAACCCCATGATTCACTCATAACAAAATTCAGAGTTAGCCATACACCACAAAATAACATTTATAAGCCAGAAAACAGAAGAAAGCAAATCACCCAAGACAATCTATGAAGCGAGAACAGCCATAGTAACAAAGCTAATTTAAGTTTGGCCTTAAGAGTGAAGTAGCCTTAAGAGCAAAGACATAATGAACTCATCTTCCACCATAAAAATCACAGCAGTACATGATGCATATGATACTTTCAACAATACTCTCTATGCACTGTTTGATCAGCATGAGTAAAGTGATGCAGGTATTAGTAAGGTTGGACGTATTTCAGTAGAAATATGGTATCCCAGATTTATGCTACTATAAAAACATCTTGTAAGGATTTCATCCATTAAGGTAAAAGCACAGCTTCTGATTTCCTCTATACCATACAAAAACATGTCAAACCATTGACTGAGGTACTTTAGACCATAGATATGTATCCAACTAGTCAGTTCATCTGTGCAGTCAAATTTCTTTGTCCTTTTCTATCCACTAGAAAACAGAGGCCTTATAAATTCAACAGTCTTCCTCCAGCCTTGAGGAGACACTTCCTTGAAGTGTCGTCCCTGAAAGGGTCATGCTAATATCATCACAGCATACATTCACAAGCAGAACTTGCATTTCATTATCCACAGATTCTAAAAGTATTGTCATTTGAAAATAAGCCCTCACATTATTCACAACGTGAGATAAATCATCTCACAATTCATTTTCAATTTTCTTTTCAATAATATTTCAGTGTATGGACTATTCAAGTGTACCAAAAATATTTCTGCTATTTTTCAGCTTTTCTTAAATGGGAGACGTTTTGAAACACTAAGAACTAGCAAAGGGGAAAAATAAAGTTCAGCTTAACCAGTTATGTGCAATTCATCACACACTGTATGTGATTCAGCATCAAATAATGCAGAAAAGGAAGGAAACAAAAATTCAGTTAAATAGTTCTACATATACAGAAATGACATAGACACGGCCACATTTACTTCACAAAGTACATGACACAGTCTTTCCTGACATGAGGAATATTTTGGCTGCATACACATTTTATTTCTGGTGGTGGACGTCAGCAGGGTTCACTACCTCCTCCCTGCCATGTTCCCGCACACTGCCTCTGACATCAGGGTCAGTGACAAAAGGGAAACTTTGGTAAAAAGGGCCTTTTTAAATGAGAGTCGGGGAAGTTAGTGTCTTGTTTCTCTATGCAAAGTTTTATTCACTAGACCTGAAAATCCCAGTGCTTTGAGACCAGAAAGGTTAGTAAGAAACAGCCACCTCCTTCCCTAGCGGGCAGTGATACACACAGGGATCAGCCCCGTGAGCTGCGGAACAACACACACTGCATTTAAGTGTTAAATGTCACAGTGACAGACTTGTACCCCCAAGTCAGGAGGTCCCAATTTGCTCCTGAGCCTGCCCACCACAGCAAGCAGCTCGTGCACCTGCCTGGGAACCAAGGCTCTCGGCACCAGGAGATCGGGCAACATTAATTAACAGACTGACAAACAGCTATTAAGTTTATTTTCTTCTCTCCCACAGCCACAGATTTATGTATTTTTGAACTATTGTATGCAGTGTTTTTATGGCAGTAAAATCACTGCAAGATAAGTGTCATGCAGGTGGACTACAGGTTAAAGACAAAGTTTTAATAGGAGGGATGAAGAAATTTCCTTCAGCTGCAGAGCCTTATGCTGTACCCGGGGCAGCACTGGCATTTGTTGGAACATATTGAAAATTTTTATGTGGCAGATGGACAAACTCATCCATGGTTAAGGACACATGAGAATAAACTTGTACTAGCCAGGACTATGCCACAGTTTGAGAGATGAAAATAGCCTGAGAAAAACATTAACTCCTTTGCAACACTCCATTTTCTTAAGTCCTAATGGCTGTCATTCTGGTGAAACACATTAGTTTCTGAAAGCAAAGTAAACCACAAATTTAAATGCTGGATAACTTGTCTGATCCTATTCATAATTCCAAGTGTGATACAAACAAACCACATAAAGCAACTGTAATCAATATGCAACCAACAAGTTAAACTCACATGTAAATGAGCTTCTATTGTGGGAAAAAAGTGCCTCCAAAACTTTGGGACTCGTAAGCTTTTAGAGCATCTTCTAAATTCAGTAAAAGAGGTTGCAAAGGGGCCCTCATGTCAGATAGTACTCTGCTATGTAGTATCTCCATGGGATTAATTAAGGATATTTGTAAAGAGAGAAATACGACACTCATATTGTAAAAGGGGAAAACATGATTGCCATAAAACCCAAACCATAAGAAGTCACAGAAGAGCAAAAAGAGCCACTACTTCAATTATTTGCAATCCAGAAAAGAGGTGAAAACCTTACATAGTGCCTTCCTGCCTACCAAAGAAATTAGTTCATTGGGTTAACAAGTCCTGATATCTGTCACTAATAATGTAACTACCAGAACACTAACACATACATCCTACCATAGAACGAAAATAAGAGTTATCCTCCCATCTTCAATTCCTGCTAAGCACCATTGAAACAGCATTTGCGCCCAGACTGTGCTGTAAAGACAATGCCCAGGATTAGCTGTGTGCACCTGCCCTGCCATAAAGGTTCGGCTCATCAGGCTGAACACAATCAGAGAAGCAATATCACTGACTATCACACCAAGCTGGCCAGGCATACTGTTTCATGAAGACAAACTGAAATGTTCAACCTGAATTAAAAGCATAGGGAAATACAGGCATTCAGGAAATCAGCAGATACTAACTTTAGCAAACTATTTCAGTTGAAAAGTGAAACCTGTACCAAAGCTGCTTATCCGTATCACAGCATTTTCTTCAGTACTTGACAAGAAGCTTAGAAATGGTCAGTTTGGTCTAGAGAAATAGAACTGATTTCCTCTTAATCTGTAAGTGGCCCAAGTTCAGGATTTTTTCTATCTAAATATACTCCCCAATTACTAATCATAGAGGGACTAGAACTGGGAAATAGTTCCACTTAATACACAAAATACAGATAAGAAAAATCGTCTTGCCCAACCTTCACTAAAGGAGATTGAAAAGAAAGATCAGACCATTTCACACAGTCAAATAGTCAATAATTAAAAAAACTATGTGAATGGAAGTCCAAGAGTTCTAGCACAGGAATAACCAAAAAAAATCCTACCCCACCATGCAAAACAAACCAGCGTTCTCATGCCGCCCTGTTTATCTTACTGCTAACAGTGATTCATTTCTTGTTTATGTAGCGCTCTTTGATGTGGCTTACGGGCGCTGCTCACAGCCGCTTCCCACAGCACTGACAGTAAAGCAGCTCCGCAGGGCTGGCCCCGAGCGCATGACCCGGCACCCGGCGGACACGGCCCGTGCCCTGCGCTCGTTAACCCACTGCACCGGGGCACTGCTTCGGCCACCGCGCTGCGGCATCGCAGGGGAGCGAGCCGAGGGCTGGGCACGGCACGGCGAGGCTCCCTGCCCTTGGGAGTGCTCTGCACGCGGCTGGCTCTTGTTGCTGCGTGACAGGTGGGCAGGAAGAACTGTCGTGCCCAGCTGGCAACCAAATGTCCCCCGTCCATGGGATCACTGAATCATTTAGGTTGAAGAAGACCTTTACCAACATCCAGCCCAACCATTAACCTAACACTCACAGGTTCACCGCTGTCAACGTCTGACAACTCCTTTGCTGAAGAAATTTTCCCTGATATTCAATCTAAAGCTCTCCGGGGCAGCTTGAGGCCATTTCCTCTGGTACTTTTGCTTGTTACCTGGGAGAACAGACTGACATTCAACTACTTTCAGGTAGGTGTAGAAAGCCATAAGGTTTCCCCTGAGCCTCTTTTCTCCAGGCTAAAGACCCCCAGCTCCCTCAGCCACTCCTCACAGGACCTTCACCATATCCCTTGTTCTCCTTTGGACACATTCAGATCATGTTTGGTGTATCTCTCAAATGCCACTCCCATGCTGGGATAAGCAATCCCCATAATTATACAGGCTGAAGAACACATTAAGAATACAAAGAAGAGAAAACATGCTGGTTTTCCAATTACACACTGTGTAACACTGCTTTGTTCAGTACAAAGATTTATGAATGCTACAATATAAGGTTCAAACTGACCATCTGTCTGAGCTCAAAGTGGCTGAGAAAATGCTTCTTGAATAAATTCAGAATTTGGGGATCCTTCTCTGCACAGAACTCAAAAATAGCATATTTTCTGGGATAAAGTAGGACTCCAGTCCCTGTACTGGCTTCAAACCTGCTAGAAACTCTGGCAAAAGCAGAACAGTCAGAATTCACTGTCGGCTGCAAAGCCTGCCTTTGCAGCAGGAGATGGTTAACCATGATTCACTCATGTGCTTCACCACTCTGCGCTTACCCTCCTTCAGCACCTAAAGAGCTTTTATCTCCTTTAGAGCTGCTGCGCACCTCTGCCAGCAGGACAGACGGGCCCCTCCCAGTAAAACTCACCAGCCACTTACTCAGCAAGATCATCAGGAACCGATTTGGCCTGAGACAAAGGGATTAACTGGATAGCTCTTTAATTCAATAGCTTCCTTTCAGGCCTGTATTCTACTATTTCAGATAGCATATATGTTCTATGAAAAATAAAAATAAAATAAAATAACACAACAAAATAATAACATCAGATAAAGCTGGCATGAGGCATCCTTTTCTCTGCAGACCAAAATGAGAGAAAAGCTTCATCTTTCTGCCCAGATGTCCTTTTCTTGTTATTCCTGCTGGAATATTTCCAAGAATTTCTACTCATCAAGTTTTCTGCAATCCACATAATGAAATTTCTCTCAGAAGGTATTTCACTGATTAGTAGGATTTTTCTCCATTAGCTAACATTCTGTCAGATCCAAGTTAAGCTAACACATTTGGATGCTTCCTATTCAATCACTGAGATAAAGATGAATATAAAAGCTGTCACAGTATTCAAGAGGCAAGAAAAATCAGTTCCTTGGGATCTCTATTTTTCTCCACTGATTAACAAGGAGAGGGTAATAAAGCCTTTTCACTTACATGACCATGGCTATATCCTAAGTCTTTAGGATGATTTAGATCATTAATTAATAATCTTATCTCATGTAGTGGAAATTTAATTTTATTCCAGTAGATCATGAAATTCAGTATTTCAAAAATATAACTACCATCATATTACATAACTGACCAGTTCTGAGCATCAACAGCAGGCAGAAAGTGATGAGATCCTTCAGCTGCAATGTAGTCATAACTGTTCAATATTGCTGCCTAGAAGGCCTGAGTGCTCATTAGGTCTGCATATTTTAAATAATTACTTATGCAGGTGGATGATACAAACAAGTCCAGTGATGGCTATCTTGGAGGCAAAAAATGATCATTCCAAACCTTTTGTGATCTAATGAAAACCAAAAGAGAGGTGTCATAAACTTGAAAAATCAAATCATTACACTCTGACACTATTTTTCATTTTAATTCCAAGGATACTCAGGATATATCAGAAAGATTAAAAGGGAAAGATGATGTCTCTCTTTTTTCACCCTAGTTCTTCTATTCTGCACATTTGACAGTAAATTTGTATTCGCTATTTTTCCCTGAACAGCCGGTTCTGGATATTGCTTTTATTTGGAGAGCCCTTGAAAGATATTAAAAATTATTGGAAGCTACCATCATAACTGACACGGGACTTAGATACAGCTGAAATACTAAAATGCTCTTTAATATCTCTCTTTTAAAATGGAAGAAAAATAAAAATTGCTTTAATTCAGCTTTAAATTAATTGGATAGTAACGGTCTTGAAATATAAATTGTTCTTTCCAGAAGCACAGAGACAAGTTAAATTCAGAAACATTATTCTGCTGATCTGCTTACTTCCTCCTTCAACAAATCTTCCAGAGACTTTCCAAGTCCCCCAGACTTTCATAATAGGACAATTACTGGATACTCTTAGAAACGGCTTAGCCTGAAGCAATGACTGTGAAAGGACTTACTAAACTTGCCAGGTTCCAGAAACAAACCTATATGTGCATGATCTTTTAACCAGATTTCCTTTTTAACCAAGAAAATTGCCAAGAAGGTCAACTTAAGCATCTTGAAAGACACAGCACTTTGTAGATCTTCTCCCAAGAGAGGTGGTTTTGACTTTTCCATTCAAACTATCTCCACAGGAGTGCCAGACTCAATGACATGCCCAACACTGGACTGGCTGTGCCAGGCAGCTGGCCTCCTTAGAGGAAGAGGCAGAGGTCCTCCAAAAAATCATTCAGAGGACCAAAACCACTCCCTCTCTTGATCTGTGGAGGAAGCTGCAGTTACTCAAGACTGAGTAAAAGAGGGCAGAATTTTGTTGAGACGTCCTTTTCCCTTGTTGCCCTGCTCTGAGCCATGCAGGGAGTAAACTGCGCTGAGAAAACTCTGCCTTCAGTCTGCTAACTCCTCCTCTGAACTCACTGCTGGGAAGTCACAACTAGCAACTTCTGGAAACTGGACTCAGATGTTCTAAGGTAAAGCTAAAAAGTACTGCACTGAAATTCGACAAGGATGTTGCTGTACAGGAGAGGGAGGAAAAAAGGAAAGAACGTGCACATGCATCTCCAGTCTGCTTTGGACTCAAACCTGGTGACTCAGCTCAGATGTTAAACATCAGCTCAGATTACAAAACCACCATATAATTTAGACTGGCTGAAAATCTACCCTAAGGGAAAAAACATATAGTTCAGCATAAATATATACTTTAAGAAAACAGTCCACGCGTTATTTGGCCAGAGAGTAGTTCAGTTAATTCAGAGTGTAACAGAATAGAGTTCTGTTTTCAATAGAGTTTCGTGCAGTTCATTTGTAAAGTGAGTCCCATACACTTTTGCATCTACCTGGAAACAAATGTCACTCTCATATGACCTTAGCTGCTTGAGTAAGGCTTCCAACTTCTACGCAACAATGGCAACTTCCTGACACCAGGCAGAAGTTACTGCTCAACCCTGTTATCATGGCCAGCAGTCTGAAGGATTGTGCATAGTTCTGACAGATCCGCACACCCTGCCCAGTAGCCCATCAGGCACTGCTGGGCTTTCAATACAACTTACTGCATTAATTATCAGGCAAAAGCTTCAGCATGGAGCAAGCTGGTACACAGCACTCTGGCCACTGGTCAAAAAAGTGAAAGGTCATAAATATGTGCCCAGAGACTAGTGCACACGTCCGTACTCATATGCATAGCCTGGCATCCCACAGTTATACCAGTTTTAGAGGGTACTTACTGACGTACTTTGTTGTAAACAAATGTCCCATGTCCCTGCAATGCTGTCCCCACAGCTTACCCCACAGGTGGAGTAAGGAAGCCCTAAAAACATTTCAAGCTAACTCAGCCAATGAACTATGGAGTTGAACACTGAGAGCCTGGATAACCTGTCTGAAATTGTACAGACGGGATTATGGAGGGTTCATCTAATCCCTTCTGCTGCAGCTGCCAGGCTGCGAGACCCATCTGGCCTGCAGATGTATCTTAGTATTGCTCTGCAGACATACAGGAGGATGTCCATTGCCTAAAACTCATCCCTGTCTTTCACTGAAGTAGCAATATAAGAACTGCACATAAATTTAAGTTAAACATAGCAGATAGGCTCCTATCCTCTAGACTACTCACAGAAGAAACAAAACTTGACTGGAAAATGTAGAGCAATTTCACAGCCAACAGACCATGCTCCATATGTATTATTACATGCCCTCCTTACCCTCCTCCTGGTGTGGCAACTACTTGAATGAAGTTCATTTATTTCAGTAATCTTACCTGTAGCACCATCCCTCAGAGTGGAGCTCACAACTGAGGCAGAGACTCGAGGTACAGCTCTGTAGCCATTAACCCTGCATATAGTGAACTATGGCCTTGGATAATTCACAATGCAACTGTACTCTACATAAACATTAAAACCAGAATCCCTGCTGCCAGGCTTTGATCTTGAGTGTCCATGACACAGCTGTATCTGCTGCTAGTTGCTGTTGATTGGTTGTCCTCAAGAATTTCCCTTCAAGTACTGATGCAGCTTCTCTCAGTTTAGACTTTTGATGCCAGGTCACACAATCCATCTAAAATACAGTGCCCTTCAAATGTCTATACTAGAAAGACAGACTATAATCTCTATGAGAAGCTACTTTGCACAGGATGGGAAAATTAGAATGCAATTATTCTGTGAATAAACTATAATATTATATTATATATATAATATAATATATGCTCATACTTACATATGTGAAAACCTGCAGGAACATATAAATGACAAAAAAAAAAAAAAGGGAAACCCATTCAACTCTCTTGAAATCCCTCCTGTCTTTAAGACTTCCAGAACATCAGCAGCAACAGCCCAGAGTTACTCAATTATAAGTTTTCTCCCAAGGCTTTTTCACAAGGGACAGTAAAGATCAAAATACAGAATTTCTGCAGAAAAGAAGAACTTAGCATTTGCCTGTTCAGGAAAGGAAATAAACACGTAACCAGAAGAAAGAGCACAATGCCAAAAAGCTTGACAAACAGAAAAGAAAAGATGTTTTCCTTTGAAAAAAGAAAGGAAATCTGCCAGGCCAAAAAAGCCACAATTCAAAAAAGCCGTTTATAAAATAATGCACTTGACAGAAGAAGTAGTACAATTATTTACTGCTTACAATGAGAGTAGTTCTGCAGTTTCATTCCAACTCTCTGCAACCTGTACCCAAGCAGATACTATTCAATGGGTGTCACATCCATGAATGACAGCTGTATTTTAGTGATACTTAACAGAGCCTGATTTAAGCATTTATTTTGCAGTTATTAAAAGCTGCTGTATGTATATTTATATATGCAATACGCATTTCTATAAATTCATTTAAATTCAATTTTTAGCTGGAAATCCATTCTATACTGATGGAAATCCTTGGAATATACAATGAATATGAATGAACATTCATCATTCCACCCATCCAAGCCAAAATCCAATACAATCATTCCCATTTTCAAGCCTGTACGAGCTCAATTTTCTACCAGATAAAATTGATTTCATCCACTGAAATGGTAGCAAAGCACCACAGACCAGGTACACCTCTCACACTGAGAGATTCCTGCGTTACCAGGGAACACAGGAAGGCTGTTTCTCTCAAAGCAGCACACACTTCAATTCATGATGCTATTTATTCAGTTTTGTCACAAAGAGGTATTATCAACTTTAAAAAAGGCATTTCTTTGTGCGAAACGTGTATCAACTGACTGGAAATTCAAGAATTCTGTAATTGAAACATGTTGGTAGACTAAAAGTAGAATAAGAAAGAGTGCCCACCAGCCCATAGCTAAGCAATTTCCCTGATTCTCCATTTTTTAAAGTTCCAGCCTGGTAAAACTGATCATAATGTGGGGGTGGAAGACGTCTGAAAACGACTCAATTGGTCTCCTTAAAGAACAAAGTAAACTTAAAACCAAAACCAACCAAAGCTTTGTGTACCTAAGTCTTATAAATAAACTGTAGATACAATCAGTAGATGAGGAAAACAGGAAACAATTATTTTTAAGAACTGACAAATTTAGCTGGAGTGAATTTAACTGTCTGTCAGTATAAATGCAGATCTCCATCCTTCTGCCCCTTTTACCCTTTTGATATTTCAATTTAGATCATTTTGCCAGTTATAATCTTCCCCCCCACCTTGGCCCCCTGTCCCCCCCACTCACCCCCAAAAAAGGTCTGCATTTCCATGAGGATTTGAGGAGACCCTTTGGCTGAAATAAAACATCAGAACATTTCTGCTTGCCTACAGTTTAATGGAGCTTTTTGAATGAATGAAACTATACTAAGCAAACATCTACCAAAGGGCATCCCTAACACTAAGAGGAGAAGAACTGATGGTCAGGCCAGCTCAAAGGCAATGCCTTTTGCATGCTGACTGTCCCAAGTATGGCCTTAAGGAGGAGGTGCCAGTACCAAAAACATGTCAATACTATGTTTCTCATATATACCTTTTTAAGTTCAACTTAGAGTATCCAGTGTATTAAGTTACAAATATTGGAGAGAATCAAACAACTATGAATGCAATCTTTGCAGAAACTACAGAGATTGAAAGCCCTAAAAATTTCCTCCTCCAGAAAACACCTGCTCTACATTCTTTAAATCACTTCCTGATAATACAGAGAAAAAGAGCCCAGAATAAGAAAAAACTCAAGTTGTTTGTCTGTATTAAATACATATTCTGATCTTCAGCCTAAATAAATCCAGGCAGAAAGTCAGCAGGGCTGTATATGCAAGTGTTGATGATGCTGCCCTCTCGGCTTACAGGATAAATCACTTTCAATACTCAAAACACTTCAGCTCTAAACCAAACCACTTCTGTTGCTTAACAGGAAGTTTTGTCTTTTACAAACCACAAAATAGCACCATACAAACATTTCCAAGTCTAATAACTTGTTTTAAAGAATGAAGATTGCAATTTTACGTCCTACTTCAGATTTTCCTCCAAAATATGTTTTAAGTCAGAACTTCATGCTTGAACAGTATGTCAGAACTCTTATGCACCAACTGCTTTACTTTTTCTTTTTTGAAAATGCTAAAATAATTTTAAGAAAGCATTTTAGCTGGATAAATCAGGAAACAGAGCACTTCACCATTTCAGTAAAAAGAAGTCAGATTGGTAAGTAGTTACTGTGCTCTGGATAAACTCTCTTCCACAACTGTGTGAGTCAGATTACTTAATTTATACCAACAGGTTATTAAGAGAAGATGCCTGCATTTGCTGAGGTGCAGCAGGACATCGGTAGGACACTTAGACATATTCTATGCCATACAAACTCTCTCTCTCCTTAAAGCTAAACCGCTGCGGGGCAATCACTGACGCGGTCAGAGGTGAGGAGCGCTGAGGAAACACAGGCTCTGCCAGGGAACAGCCTCAGAGCACAGAGACAGGCACACACTAAATTCCAACTAGAAAGGAAGAGGGAAACAGATTGAAAAAACTTCCCCTATTTATCTGTTCGTTGATTTACAGTTTACAGTCCATAACCACACTCAAGAGAAGAGAAAACCAGTTAAGGGTCCTAAGGAGCACCACTATGACAACAAAGATACTCCTGGGGTAACTGGCACACGCCACCATGGCCTGCAAGTGTATCCCAGTGCACACTTGGCCCTGTCTGGTCTGTGCTCTTGAGATGAGAAAATTGTTTATGCTAGAGCCCAGACCACTGAGGAGTTAGAGATACCAAAGCTGTCACCAGCCAGGCCTCCTCTCCTTGCGAGTACACATTACAATTCATTATTTAGTTCAGTGAGCACATGCTGTAATTTTTTTCTCCTTTCAGGATTATTGCTGCATTTGCTGCTTTCCTCGGTTTCTGCAGTAAATGAAGCAGAAATCCTTCAGAATCTAAATGAACAATTAATAAAAAGACAACAATACAAAGTGGGCTATATAAAGATGAGGCTTATTATGAATTAATACTTTTACTATTAAATATGCATGAGTTTTTAATAAGTAGAGCTAAAAATAGAGACGTGTATCATAGGATTTCTCCAGGCTGTACAATTTTCATTCATCTTCATCCTGTGAAGAAATGGACCATTGCTGAAAGGATTCTCACTGCACATTTTTACACTGCTATCACTGGCCCTAATTCATCAATCCACAAAAAACCCCAGCCTCTGGGATCTTGGCATAAAGGATTCTGAAGACCTCCACCCTCTGCCACAAGGCTTGAAGGAATGTGCAGCAGTCTGCACATCCATCTCCCAACAGGCACAGGTCTCTCAGCAGCCCAGTCCCTATCTGCAATTTGTGTGTTTAGAAAGAATCCATTTGCAAGAAGACTCCTGCATTGGATAACAAACAGCAAACAGCAGCAGATGTATCCACTACTTACCAAAAAACCCTGAAGTAAATACTTAAAATCTTTATCTTTTCATCTTAATGTTTCATTTTTAAGAATACATGTATTTTTCACATTCTTTGGCTCCCCACCAAGAAAGGAAATCTAAACTTAAGCCAAATGCATCATATTTTCTGATTGGATTTTAACATTCATTTTTAACATCAAGTCACATTACAGATACAACTGAACAAAGGATTTTAATAAAGACTGCACTAGTTCTGGATGAGGGTGCACACATTCAGGAACACACCACAATTCTATATAAATCCACCCCAGGGCGTAGGTGCTACAGCCCCAGGAAACGGAAGAAGATTGAAATCAGTGTTTATAAATACAGCCACAAAATCCCAGCACACATACTACCGAATATATAAACAGAAGTTCAGACAATCTCATCTGGAGGCCTAAATTTCCTACACTTATTTATGTTGGGGAATTTTTTTTTTAGACATTTTGTGTTGTGCATTCATGTTTTTAAAGTGACCTTGGTGCATTTAAACCAAAGGACTTTCTTTGATTGAGTTGAGCAAGGAGTTGCTAATGCTGTGTGACAAAAGGAAACAAAGAAATCATAGCACACTGCATCCTAGTACCATCTTAAATTACTCTGGAATCTGTATTTTAAAATTAATTCTTTTTTGATTTTGAATGTAATCTATTTCTCAATGTGCAACTATAAAATGTAATTTAATCCACATCAGATACATTCCTAATTAAAAAGCGAAACCAAACCACATTACAGCAGGTGTAACTTTCAGCTTTTTATGGATGAAGTTTTAAATCACATACCTATTACCATTTTAATCTTTTGTGCAGGGGGAACAGTAAAACAGGTGCAATAACATGATCGTGATTTGCAGTCAAATGTCCTTGGCTTGCTCTTTATGAAGACAATTTAGGATTTGAGCTTTGCATAGACATACAGCTACTTAAAACTAGTAATTCAGAGTAAAATTCACATGATTTACTGGAAACCCAGAATATTATAAGTAAAGCATATTTCTTCCCCCCTTCTCCAGATTCAGCCTAGTAAACACTCAAGATTTATCTTTGCTTTTCTTATGACACATTATACTCATAATGATCAGAAACACCAATTTTTTCAGATTTTTCAGAAACAATCAGTCATTTACCACAGAACCAAAAAAAAAAAAAAAAGAAATTTACATCTTTTGTTAATTTTGGTGTCCTTACTATTCACAAATGCATTTTGGACTTCAAACACACTGTCCTCCCTCCCCTACCATCCAGGATCCAGTTGCTCAATATTGCCTGTGCAAATCTCCTGGCTTAATGTCCAAAAAACAGTACAAAATCCTTTGTAGGAAAAACAAAAAAAAGACTGAAAATAGCAATATACAACTTGATCAAAACCCAACAACATAAACAAATCANAAAAAAAAAAAAAAAAAAAAAATTTAAAAAAACCAAAAAAAAAAAAAAAAAAAAAAAAAAAAAAAAAAAAAAAAAAAAAAAAAAAAAAAAAAAAAAAAAAAAAAAAAAAAAAAAAAAAAAAAGAAGAAAACGGGGTGGGAGGAAAGTAAAAAATAAACTATACTGGTTGGTTATTTTTTTCCTTATTAATGGAAATGTCCCTGCATTGTCCTGCATTTGGAAGTTGACTTCACAGGGTGACCTTCCCAAAAAACAAGATGCAATGCAGTTTTCTGGTTAGATAATGTCACTGCCTCTGTGTCAGCCCTTCACTTGTGCCAAATCACCACTGCCAACCTCTGTTGTAGGTTATTACTAAGCAGAATTAAAGAGAAATCACTCAAAACAAATACCCACATACTGACTGGGCTTGATAGTTTGCCAAAATTACAATGTCATTATTTGAAAATATATTAATGAAGTCTCTTATCAACACTGCTGGCTAGCTGGTGGATTTCTATGTAGTTTGAGACTGCTTTGATTCTTTTAAAATCGTTTGCCTAATAAATTATATGACCATACAATTACAGACAAATTACTGTTTATTACCACTAAATTGTTTTATCCCTGTGATGCAAGTACAGTAGCTCAGTAAAAAATAAAAAATGTCAGGTTTAGGCAACCACTCTTTATCAGGTTTCAGAACAGCACTTAAGCTGTTTTTCCTGAACTGCAGCAGCAGCCCAATCAAGCAGAGGATGTTGTTGTACTTCACTAACAATCCTACACCTCCACCATGCTGTAATGCAAACACAAACCTCAGATTAACACACAAATCTTACAGCTGCCAAAACCAAAAACTCGTGGAGCATGCTGGAACTGCAAAAGAATACCAGTTTTTAGAGAAAGCAGTGGTAGAGTAGGAAAACGCAGTTTAAAATAATGCTGAACCCAGAAGCTGAACCCTTCAAAAAAATCAAACACTGTAAGAAGCAGCACTTAGCTACTCCGGCTAATTGGTCACAGCCAATGTCTGGGTGACAACACAGGTCTGCTGTTGAAGTGCAGTAGTTTTATAGACACTGAGGAAGCAGATCACTCATTCTTTCCAAAGGCTTCACTGGAATACCCCCAATACACATCAGTGATGCCAACTGCAGTTGGAAAAGCAGCAATGGCTGAAAACAGCTCAGCAAGCCCCTAATAGTAATGTAACATAGACTGTATTAGTTAACTTAAAATTAATATCCATACTCAACATGGCAAAAGTTTTTAATCCAAGTGTCGTAATACTGAGCCACTAGTTTGTCATCTTCCACTAGTACTGACTGTAGGAAACAAAGCAGAATATTTTTGAAATCCTTAACACAAATACAATTACTTTAACTCCATTTCTCCTTGATCACAGAGGAACACATACACCAGTGTTGCTGACATCCCATCAGATGCTGCATCTTATCTTAAACAGAAAAAGAGTTTCAATTATAGAACATGCTATTCTCAAACTTACTTTCCAGTATTTCTTGTAAGTAAAGAAAAAAATTGCTTTACAACTGTATCCAACAACCTAACAGAGAGGTAAAAGTGGTTCCCCCACTGCAGCTGACCAGAAGTCATGACCAACTCTGAGCAGTTATACACCACATACACTGATGCCAATAGCTTTCCATGAAAATAACATCTTAAACCTATTACTTTGCTTCTTGGCATTTTCTAGATAATTACCACTAAAAGTGCTGGGTTATCAACTCCCATCTGTACTGCAGTGGATTGGCAGTATAAATTTGGATCATCACTGTAACTGTGTGTCTTCCTTAATACCTTACTTCAGAGCTACAGCTCCTGAAGGAAATGGTAACAGAAGACCTAGCAAAGGTACACCTAGAGTGGCACAGCATGCTCATGGCACTTAAGGGTTAGGATATGCCAACTGATACTTCTGGTGCAAGGGAAAAACCCTAGGAGAACACTCCAAACTTCAATGCAAACTGGCAAATACTTATTTTAGAATAAAGACAAAGGACTGGCACACACAACAATAAGCAGTTTCAAAACTGAAGGACTGCACAACTGCACAAGATAAAATACTAAAATTCACTTTCTCTGCTTTGAACTTTAGTGATGTTACAAACCTCTCAGGTCCTGAACTACATCCAGGAGCAACCAGAGGCTGCACATGCCTGGGTATGTCAAGATGAGATGTACTCAGTCTGGAATTGTCTTCATCTCTCCCAGAGCACTGGCCATCAAGGCGGGGGGGAAGCTGGTGCTGATCTGCTGGAGTTCAGCTCTGGCCAGCACATGCACAGGCAGCAGCAGCTACACAAAAGCAAATCGATGGGCTGTTAAAAAGTGTTAATAGCACACTTGGTGGTTGGACAGACTGTTCTGCAGGGGGAGAGACGTGGTAATTAAAAGATCAGAAAATACTGCCACAGATCCATCAGGGAACTTCCATGAGGGTCAGAAAATTAAATTGTTCCCATGTCATGACACCAGCCTTTCAGAGCTAATCAGAACCTGCAGTTCTTTCATTTAACTTTTCAAAGAGTCCCACTTCTCTCGTGTGCACAGGGAATGCAGGGTGTCTCTGAGCCCCAGTGGCTGAAAGGTACTGGGGCTTTATGCTCTAACCACATCCTTGGAAAAGAGTATGCCATGGGCACCACATCTGAACCAGCATCCAGCTATGATAGATACACTACAAGATGTATGATGGGGCTCTTTGTTGGTTTGTTTGTGTTTATTTTTTTATTAGGCAAGCCTACTGGAAATTTAAGGCACCAGGACAGTACCTTCTGCTACCTACAGGCTACTGGGGGGATTTCATCAAGAATGCATGATATAACAGGCACTGAAATTCCTGGAGATTACGGAATGCTGCAGAGAGTGTCACAGGGTGTTATACAGCCAGGCAACAGAAATAAAGTGATTTAAGCATATGAGACCAGAAAAGCAACTAGTGAAAAATACATGACTCCTTAATGCTAAAAAGTGTAATTTTGGATATTGTCTATATTTAGTGAGCAATAACCAAACAGGTCCAAATATAACATGAGCTTTTATAGCTGTCTTACAATCTACATACAGACTGAGGAAACTTTTCTGTGCTAAGGCACAAATATGTCTTCCAATTATATTTGGTGGAGCACACAGTAAAATGCAGCCAGAGGATATTTCCCCCCAGCATTTAGTGGGTCAACTCAAGCACACACACAAACATCTGCTGACCAGGTAAAGGCAAGCTCAATACCTGCTGAAGTTAGCGGGACCCTCTGTGCCACACTGGATGCTTGGGATCAGCAGCAGATTGGAAGGCTTATTCAGCACCAGGGTAAAGCCTAAATTGCAATGTGACTGAGGTCTTTCAAATAAAAGAGCATTCTCATGACAAAAAGATCTAACAAAATTGAGAACTCGCTTTGTTTTAATCATCAAACGAAACAAGCTCAGAAATACATTTCATGTAGCAAATATGATTTTACCTACTTCAAATTTTCAGTGTGAAGATGTCATTTCTTATAAGCACCACTAAGTCTAACCTCAGAACACACATGAGAGCCATAGCTAAGGTGGTCATTTCTTCTTACCTACAATTCATGATGATTCCATTATTAATCCACAGTTGGAGTTCAGTTATGACTAAACTCTTCCATTATTAATAGATTGACAGTGGAACATTCAGCTTAACACAATCAACTCTCTCATGGGCATTAAACAGTTGCTTTGTGGGTGTTTTTGGAGCTTTTTTGGGGGTTTGTTTTTTTTTTTTTTTTTTGTGGTTTGATTGGTTGGTGGGTTTTTTTTAAGCATTATGATTTCCAGTTAGTCAAAACCACAGTGTAGACACCCTGCATTTCATAACATGCCATTCTTTTTGCTAAAGATGAAGCTAGAAGTAGGTGAGATACTGGAAATACAAGATCTATTTTACATCTAACATCAACCTCACATAATCATAGTTGTGGTTTTTTAAGAGAACTTTAGTTCACATAGGGCAGGGTTTACTAGGGAGTAGGAAAGGCAGAGTGAAGAGGTATGAACTGGTCAGAGGAATCTGAATACACATAATAAAATTTCTTAAATTAGGAGACTCCCAGGACTAAATCTCTGATCCTAATGTTATTCTGTGAAATCAGTGTGGAAACCACAGAAATGACTGTTACTTTAAAGCATATGTTTCATTACTTCTAGATTTGAGGCTCTTCCTCCTCCATTTGCTTCAAGGTTCCTTATCAGAATTTGTCACCATCATCTTAACCATCCCTGAAACACCTTTTGAAGTATGATACACTAAGAAAATGGTTTAAACCTGGCACATTCAACTGAGAATTTCTATATAAAGCTCTCCTCAATTCTCCTTCACAGTATCCCTGACACCTTCTCTAGTTGATACCTAAGAGATGTTAGCACTGCATTGCCATGAACTATGTGAATATTTTAAATTACTTTCAAAATATTTATGAAAAAAGACTGAAGAATATTGTCAGAATTCATACTGTTGATCTTGTTTCCCATTACTTATTTTTAATACATACCACTAGGAACTAGGATTTGAAAAACCAAATGACAAAACATTATGAACAAGCTACGCTGCCAGGAAGAGTCTTTCAGAGACTGTTTTATTTGAGAGAAAACCCCTCAATAAACAGCAGATTTTATTAGCATGTTATTTGTTAATTTGTACAGTTTGTGTGTAACCAATGGATTAAACTGATAGAACTACCTTGAAATGCATAACTAGCGAGTTAGAGAAGCAGAGAATTCCTAATTATTTACTCAATCCAGTACATTTACAAAAGTAGACTTTGAAATTAAAAATTAATAAGCTATTAATAGGATAAGACAGCTTGTGACTCATTGTCTAACAAAGGAAATATGTCAGGGAACAAAAAGAAGAAATCACTAGACTCCAAGTATGACATTTTAAAGCTATATGCACAAGCAAGTTATTTTAGTTATTAAACACAACAAGGTGATGTGTTCTCCAAAACAAAGGAGAACAAAATCAACAAAAGAATAGAATAGGCCAACCTGGAAAATGTGACCAACACATTCTGTTTACCATGGCCAGCATGGTAAGAACCAGCTGTGTCAGAAAATAAGTCATGTCCTAAAAACAAAAGGAAAAAGGGAGAAGCCCTCTTGCACATCATAACTAAAGAGATCTCTTCATTAAAACTTTTTATTTATGCTTTTTACTACCCCTTTTTCTATTTTCCTGAAATTTTTATCCTCAGAAATCTTCATGGATTTCACTTGAACTAATCCCACATCTGCAAACCAGAAACAGTAACTGAAGAAAATGCGCATGTTTTGATTGCCAAGGTGTAGTTTGAAAAAAACCACAAATTTTGCCGCCTGCCCATACTCTCACCATTCTCTTTTGACTCATGGAAAATATTAGTCTGTGCCCTGCAGGATGTAGAAGCATAATAGTTTGAAACTAAGCATTTGATTAGAGAGACTGAAGTTTGTTTCAGCAATGACTTTCTAAGATAAAAACAATTCCAAGTTCTTTTTAAATTACTTAAACTGGACTGCTCTCAAATATTGTGGTGCTTCTGATAAAACCCAATTTATTTATCAGGAGAAACCCACTCTTTTTGCAATAGATTCTTATCAAACAATAATCTTTTTTGTGCAACCCTTCTTCTGAGAAAAGCCTAAAGTAAAGGGGCAGGCATTCCAGCTTCTGCTGGTCAAGGACCTGGTTCTAGCATGATCTCATCAGTATTTTGCCCAAACTCTAATCTCACACTGCATTTATGAATTGTAGAGTTTACAGCTACAGGCACTAAACATACTCACAATCTGGCATGCTTTCAGCATTCTCATTATTTCCTTCTTCTCCTAAAGATAACAGTCTCTTTTATTCACTTTTTAGGAAGAGCATTTTTCCATGCCTCCAATTACCAAAATTTATTGCAGTGATCAAGTGCATGTTCCTAAGGCCCTTAGATGCACTATAAAGGGAATGTGTAAGTTTGAGACCAATCATGCAGCTCTTCCAGCCCTCAAAAGAGATCATCTGAACACAGTGAAATAAGTAAAAGGAAGACTTGTTTTATCATAGGTCAGTCTTTTACATATATGATCTCCTCCCATACAAAGAAAAGTGTCCCATCTTATTTCTCCAAAAGAATTCCCTCTCAGAAAATTATTTGTGATGTTTCTGATAAACCAGTACAGTGCCAGCAGAGTTGGCCAAAAATAATAGAGGACTAGTCCAAATTGCCTAATTTGGAAAGACTGCCAAACTCCCCACAGTAAGCAGCTAACATTCTGTATTTTTGTGTCAAAATATTTATCGGGTTTTCCCCAACAATAGCTACACTGACTTTATTAAGGCAGTAGTTAATATCTGTAGTGCACTGTATTGCTTCATATGCAATGTGTCTTTCATTCTGAACTGATCCATGTTTTTGGAGTAACACAAATGAAAAAGGTTAGTACAATATATGCCAAAAAACAAACACTATGGGGAGTATCAGCCATCTCTGCCTCTCCCACCCAGCCTGTCCTCGCCTTCCTTTCCTCTTCTCCACACTCTGGCAGATTTTCTGTCTCCATGGACCTGGGATGGAGAACCCTTCTCAGCACTGCTCTCTCAGGGCCCTGGCACAGCTTTCAGCCAGCTCCCCAGAGCAGGGCTGAGCACCCTTCCTCTTTCCTTTACCCTCCGTCAAACCCACCCCCTGCCCCCTCTCTGCCACCCTTCTGAGAAAGGGACCCAAGGATCCACAGAGGACCTCAGTGCTGCTGCCTCACAGCTGGTCACTGCTTTCAGGGACTACTCTGCTCTTCCACACCTGAACTCTAACAGCAGCTTGCAGTCCAAGTAAATGTGCCAAATGGCAAATTAAAATAACATTTTGCTACCAAGGTGAAACAGCTCTAAATAGCAGAACTGCTTTAAATGAAACTTCACATCCTCATGCTATATTTTTAAAGTTTGTACCTTTTCTTCACATTACAGTCTGTCTCTGCCACATTCATTTGTTACCATCATTCTGAACTTTTTCAGCACATTTCTGTGGTTCTCCCAGTCCAGCCTGCTAACAAAACCCAACTTGGTCTACAATTAGATTTAATATCAGACTTAAAATCAGAAGCCAAAACCAACAAACAAAAAACGTTAACTACATTTACTATGCAACTCATCAAACCCACATGACAATCCTTCGGAAAGTCTTAAATAATTTTTATTAGTGAAATCACTGTAACACCTTATTTAATTTTTGAAAACCAGAAAATTATGCAGACACAGTATTCTTAAGCAGTAAATTCATTGATTTGACCTCAGATAAACTGCTACTCAGAAAGAAATTATTTTTTATAACCTCCTCAAAATATTAATTGTGAATTGCCACAGAATTTTTCAATGTAATCAAAATACTGCTATATTGTAGCTGGGATTTAAGAAGACTCCTTTCTACTTTTGGTAAATGCATAATGTAATGAACTCAACCACTATAATCTACGGGAACAAATGAACCTAATCAGGAAAAAATCAACAGTAATTTAATTTTATCCTGCATCAAGGCATCTATGGGTGGTAGGAGAGAAGCATTGTGTACAGCAGTCATTTGGCTCTTATCTCAAGTGCTGGGGGTTTTTTGTCGTAGCCCTTTCCTCAGTAATAAATCCAACTTTATGGAAACATTAGTTTCCTAAATGTATTTAAAGAGGGCAGGAGAAAGGGGAAGGCATTTAAACACTAACAATTCATTAATTCATCACTGATTGGAATTGGAAATCAGAACTTCCATCAAGTGTTTTCAACAGGGTTGATCTTTTCTTAAGGTCACTTACAGCATCACCCATTATTGGGTCAGTACACACATGTATTGCTTTTGAACAGAACACAAACATAGTGTGGTAGCACCTTCATTAGTCATTTTTTGATAAACATTTTAGAATAAGGATTACAGTACCTTATTTAATGTGTACCGTGTTGTTTGCATCTCTATGTATTACTGCAATGGCAAGCTGTCTGAACACCTACCTTCAAAGAGCTAAACTCAATTACTGTCTTTTTTTACATCACTGTACAGTTAAGACCAAAATGTTGCACAGGCTATCAAATCTAGAATAAAACACCATTTCCACAGTTCAATAAAAGCTGTTTATGCTCACACAAGCCAGTTAAATCATGCTGGATTGCAGTGGATGTATTCTCTCTGTAACTGGACTGAATTCCACATAGGAATGTCTCTCAGGTCATACTAAGACACTGAAATAATACCAAATACACAAGGAAATTTGTATTCATAGCTGATCAGTAGAATACATGATAAAATGAACAGGTATTATGCATTTTTTAAAAATTTATACCAGCTTCCAGCACAAGGATATAAGTCACAAGTAGCAAACGAACCAAAGAATAAAAGATTGAAGCTGCTTTCACAAAGCCGCAGATTTCAGGAGGTTTCAGATAGGACATGGCATGGATAGTAAATCCCAGGGGTGTTTAAACTCCATAAAAAGAAATATTCACATTTCCTTCCAAGAAGCTTTCCTCATGAGATGTTTTGTTAATTCTTTCAGAGCCCACTACTTCACTGTATGAGCCCTCACTTCTCCCTCCTTCTGTGCCCTGAGCCCTGGGGCTGCCGGAGGCTTTCCCTTCCACTAATCTGGGCTGCTGAACTGCACAGCACAGGAGCATTCAGGAGGGAATGCCTGGCTCCAGCATCCTTCACTCTCTCCTCGTCATACTCACACTTCTACAAGGTATTTCCTGAGCATAAGAAAAACAATAGTGTGACACTGAAGCTGTTTTGAGCATGGCTGTGCAGTGCAGTGAGCACAAAGCCGCCCTTACTCAACACCGCTCTTAACTCTCACCGCTTTTGCTGCTGTGGAGAGTAAATCATTCATAAGCTCAGCATTAGGGAACTGGCAATGAATTATTAGCTACAGTGTGCTCTGATACATCATAACAATGTGAGCACAACTGCTCTGAAAATATTCATATGTTTTCTGCTTAAATATTAAACACTGATTCAATAGTCCTAAAAAACGTAGCCCCTGTAACCAAGGCAATGGGAGCTGCCATGCAGCTCCATTCCACCGTGTCTGGATCTGGGGTTTTCAGTTTCTGTTGTAAAATGGAAAGGATGTGTGTGTATACACATACACATATTCATACAGACACACATACAAATGGAAATTACCAGGGCTGAAGTTGTAATTTTTTTTTTTAATATCAAACTCAAAAGCTCAACTAAATAAAAAATTAAGATGTTTTCTATTTGCAGTAGAGGCCTTTGCTCTTACAGAGCTCATCTACCAACGTTACATGGATCCATGCTTACTAATGTACTTATGATGTTTAATTATACAATCTTTATGCAGCACTTAGAAAAAACTCATGGCATGTGTTCAAATTGAGTTGGACACAGGTACAGACTCCTAGATATTATATATAAATTAAACTCACTAGTGCCAGGATGAAGCAAGAAGCTTGTAACAGCCAATTTGTTCGAATTAAGCTTCCAAAAATATTTAATAGTGCTAAGGAGAATTGTTCATATAACTTTACGTCATTTAGCCCAAGGTTTAGGTTCCTAAATACAATTATGGAGAACAAATCATTTCTTCCTTTTGAAGAGGGATTTGCCTTCACACTAAATTACCAGTACACTCACCAAATTTGATATATCATGTCTATTTTTTCTAGGATTAAATGGAGAACCATTTTCAGTGAGTGACATACATAAATACTTTTGATAGCTGCTACTTAACTCTTCTAACGTTATTTTTCAGGAAGTTTTACTGGTGTAGTGGAAATGATATTAAAACTCTCATTATCACTCTTCATTTCTGTAGAACACACTCACTTCAGCTTTTACCACATGCTAATAATTACTTTGAGGATGACCTCCATGAGAAGACATTGCAACATCTATCTGATGTATTCATGAAGCCTGCAACACTGTAATATTCCAGAGATACTTAAAGATTAAACATGTACCATCAGTGAGTCATTGCAGTATCTGCATTCACTGGTATTTATAACAATGGCAATGCATGAGAACCCCACAAGGAAACAGATGGACAGATCAACATTATGGAAGAAAATAGATCCTCAAAATTACAGACATCCCTTGGAGATGTATTGTTGGAGAAAAATATGATACAGTAAAACAATAATCTGTTTCCATGCAAATAAAAAAAATATGCTGGAATGAGAGATGTCTATATAAAATGTTCCAATTCAAAAAAGTGAAACTGAAGAACCCTGCTGACGAGAAAGACAAACTGGTAACAATAGTTACAGGCTAATACTACTGCAATATAGTAACAATCCTTTATCTCCACAGTATTATTTTATTTAATATGCTATATTTTATAACTCATCCCCTTCATTTTCTGTAGTATTTTCTCTCTGTGCTTCTTTTACTGGTACTTTATTAAATAAAGTCTTCTAAGAACATGAAACACTATTACCGTGATTCTCATTGTTTTCCTTCATACATTAAAAATACAAGCCTATAAAGAAAAAATATTACACTCACCAACATCACATATATCAACCCAGTAAGATTCATAATTTAAAATTAGATGTATATCACTTGTGTGATATTCACAATTACTAATAAATTACCAATGGGGAAAACTGGAACCTTTAAGAGTGATAAGCAGATTAAGTATTTATAACATGCAGTAACTTCCCCTTCACCTTGAAAATTATTATCCTATATATTAATTTGTAGGAACACTTCTTAACTACATTTTAGGAGTATGCCTGAGGCTGGCATAAACCAAGATGAGCTTAACTGACTTTTTAAGGAGCTGTGCCAGTTAATACATGATAGCACCTGGTAGGTCACCTTTTACCTCTGTGAGAATGACCTTTTTCTAGTGCCTGGATGCACCATAGTTTACTGCATGTCAGAATTCATAACTAAAACTGCTCAGCATGAAATCCACAAACAATGGGGGTCACACAGAAGCTGTCACGTTTTGTTTGAGAAATGACCCCTGCTCTTCATTCACATTCTTTCCACAGTATACCTGCACTCTCAAACCACTGACATGGAAGCCTCACTTGTGACATCCTAAACTGGTTAGACTAGAAGGGACAAAAAATGCAGATAATACACATTATACACTACTCAAGAGGATGATACTTTTTCCCACTGGTTAAATTCGTCAATCTTTCAGAAGTGCAGAGGGGTTTCGGCTTTTTAATAGCATAATCTTTTTATCTTTCCATGATTGCAAAGGTAAACTTACTTGTTTACATGAAACTGTCATGGTGGACTTTGCTCTTTACATGTCTCAAGCTTCACTTGCTGTAGCCATGTTAAAAATACAGGAAAGAATCCAAGCCTCAAGTTTTAATTTCTATTCTGATGTCAAAGCTCTGCCAAAATTTCATAGAATCATAGAATATGCTGGATTGGAAGGGACCCATCAGGATCATCAAGTCCAACTCCTGGCCCTGCCCAGCACCACCTCAAGAATCCCACCATGTACCTGAGAGTGTCGTCCAAACGCTTCTTGAACTCTGCCAGGCTTAGGGCTGTGACCAGTGACCACTTCCCTGGAAGAATTTGCTGTCCTACACCCATCCTGCAAGTGGCACAAACATCACAAAAGTGTGGGGTTTCACACAAGCCTTCACTTAGCCTAGAGCCACAAAAAAACATGAAAAAGATCCCTTACTTTGACATTCCTTATGGTAAAAGAGGTATGACAGCAGCCATCTGGGCAGTGGGAGCAAACTCTTAAGAAAAAAATATAGTAAGAATTTTTAAATTTAGAAAAACCCAACCATGTTCTCTAGCAGATAGAAGTGAAAACCTGGATGCCCTGGATGTTTTGGATGCTTGGGTAGAAACAGTCTGCACTACAAAAAAATCTCTTATCAAACAAAATCATTATTGACTGGACATCCTTAAGCATTATTTTTGAGAAGCTTCCTACTTGGATTTCATCACATAAGGCTACACTTGACTTAGATTGGCCTATCCAACTTTAATGGCCTTGGGGAAAAGAAATACTCTCTTGCCCAGGGAATATTCACGTGTTAAAATATTAAGAAATATCCCCAGGCAGGAATCAAACAAAGTGCTCCATCCAGACAGAGTGAGAAACAATTCCTGCCCTGAAGAATATAAACAAAAAAGAATTAAACAGATAAATGAATAAAAAGCATCTGGCAGGTCAACAGCGCAGCAAAATCTCAAAACAATGTCCAGTTTTTGCATTTTAGAAAGCACTGGGCTCTCTACAAGTCAGTTAGTTCTGTTGATCCAGGGTAGGACTTGCCATCTTTTTTCTGCAGCTCTGCCAGAGCAGAGCTCTATGTGTGCCTGAAGAATAGCTCCAACTATCCTGCTCTCACCTGACAGTGCTCATCTAAAAATATAGATGAAAGGCCAACTTTGCCTTCTTAGCACTGTGGAAACTTTACCACTGTACTAGGCCTTTTTAAACCTTGGGCTGTTCAGCAGCACCCCTAGTGTTCAGAAAGCTTACATAAGGCCAAGAGCATCTTAGAAGCTGAAAAAAAATGCTTGTTTTAAAAAAACCTTAGAAGTTATTCCTTGTAGAATCCACTCATATCCTCTGTCACCCTCCTACCTTCTACCCTTCTATTTCTCCAGACTTACGACCTATCCTCTTATTTTCTTGTCTTTTCTCCCCTTAACAAAATATTATTACCCATGAGAGCCTGAAGTACTGTTTCCTTATTTAATACATCAGCCATGCAGTACTAAATGCCAGTTGTGCAGCCCAGTTTTACATAGAAGTGGATGTGTGAAGAGTCACAAATAAAGCCTCCCTGGAGACAGAAGTGCTAGGCTAGTCACAGATATTGCAAAATCCAGCCCCTGTTGCCTTTTCTAAATTTTATTTGTGGAAAGCTTATTTTTCTGCATCCTTAATAGAATCACAGGACAAACCAGGTTAAGAATGACTTGAAGAAGTAATTCTTGAGGTTAGGCAGGATGAAACTCATACCCAAGAAGGACACAAGCATACATTTTAAAATGTTGAATTCTGTAGCTTCTTCTTTGTTTAAGGATTAATAATAACTCTTAGAAGCTTATATCCAGTATTAGAGGAATACAATCTTACACCAAGAAGCACACTTGCTACTATAAGCACTAAACAAACAGTACTCCACAAAAGAAACACCTCATACGCTAGCAAACAAGGAAACTGGGAGTATTTATGGTGATCCTGCCGCACACGCTGCAGTGGGGCAGGATCTGTGTGGCACAGTGAAGGGTTTACACCAGCAGTGAAAGAATAAAAGTATGCACAGACTTCCAGAAAAAGGACACGTGGACTTAAAATTTCACTGCTTGGAACAGAGAACAAAACTTCAATGGGAAATGATTCAGGAATCATCCACATATAGAAAGAAAATGAGATTGGTGAGTGGGTACCCAAATTATGGTATATACCACTAAACCTAAAATTTGGACTGGAAAGAAAGTAGAAAGTGGTAGACAACATCAGTCAGAAAATTTGAATTCAGATACAGTATTCTCAGCTCCACAAACAAGTATAAAGACAGCCTGAGAGAGCTGGGGCTCGTCAGTCTGGAAAAGAGAAGGCTCTGGGGAAACCTTCCAGTCCCTAAACGGGGCCCACAAGAAATCTGGAGAGGGACTTTTCACAGGCATGAGTAGTGACCAGACAAGGGCAGTGGCCTTAAGCTGAAGGAGGATAGATTTAGCTTAGCTACAAGGAAGAAATTCCTTACTGTGAGGGTGATGCACCACTGGAACAGGTTGCCCAGGGAGGCTGTGAATTCCCCATCCCTGGATGTATTTACAGCCAGGTAAGAGCAGCTCTGAGCAACCTGGTCTAGTGGAAGGAGTCCCTGCCAATGGCAACGGGGTCCCTTTTAAGGTCCCTTCCAATTCAAACCATTCTCTGACTCTATGATTTTAAATCCTTTCCTCAGGACAAAGGGTATCGTTCTAGGTCAAGCTCTAATTAACTTTATGTTGTATAGGCTCTGAAGTGGCACTTGCAAGGCTACCGTTATCCATTAGCCTCAACAAATGCTGAAGTAAAAAGCTGAGAAATCAGAGCAAGGCCACAATTTCAGACATCTACAAAATCAAAACCCAACATCAAATAAAAATTAACATAACATGCAGTGAGAGTTAATATAGACTTTCATTCAGTGATGGGAAGCACACAGAAAATCGACAGATCCTGACGGAAACAATTATCTGGTATCTCAATGATAAAGAAGCAGAGCTCTTTATCAGAAGCAGAGCTTTTCTGATGGATTAGAAGCCACATCACTGGCAGCAGCAAAAGCCAAACCCAACACAAGAACATCTTTGACTGATTCACTGTCTGATCTTGTTGCTGTGAAACTCTCACAATTTACTACAGACTGCAATCAGGAGCATACAGCTAAATGTGATTCCTCACCTACCAAAAAAAAAAAAAAAAAAAAAACACGCACACAAAAAGAAACAACACAGATTTTTTTTCTGCAGTTTTCAGGCCCAAAAAGACCTGTATTTAGTTAAGCCGTGTCAAAAATCATTAATTCCAGATTCAGAATCACCATTAGGAACAATTGTGCAGCAAAACCAGTTCTAGTGGGAGTTTTAAAAGAGATGGGTCACCTTCCCTCACTTCAATACAAGTGTATTTTCTTACATGACAGTTCAAAGTTCATCATGGTTTTATTTTATCTTTACAATGTTACTGAATATATTAATTAGCCTGTTATCTCCCAACATACTAATTTCAAGAAGAAATTAAGTGAATTGCCATTTTTATCAGACTAATGAATTATCCAAAAATGAATTATTCTGTCAAATCCTAGACACTGGTCCTGAATTTCTCCAAAGAAGAAAAGAAACCTGACAAACTAGGATGATTCCAGAAGAAAGTAAAGGAAACTCTGACACGATGATTAAACAGTCCATTAACCAAAGTTATACTTTTTCTCTTAACCTTTAAAATCACTCAATTCTTAATCCAAGGTAAATGTTTCTAAAGCTTAACCCTGAGTTAAATCTCACATTCACCTGCATTTCATTGCAATACTTATATAGCTTGATTCAGAATTCCTTCTAGACCAAAGCTTTATCTAATAACACACACTCATAGTCTTTATTATATAATCTCCTATTTGCAGTGTGTCTGTGGTATTATCATCAACCTGAAAGCCAATTTGCATTTCACTGAAAACAAAGCAGTAAGAGACAAAGGTGACTTTCTCTGAGCTGAATTAGCTGTTACAGTACTTTGAAGCATGTTCATTTTCCCTACTGATATACAAGTAAAAAGATAGAAAGTTCACAAGACTTAAAAACTGAAGACTCCCACTCAACAAAAAAATGGATTTCAGCTAATAAAGCTTCCTTGGTCTACAGGCACATCAAATTTCCTGGTACCTTTGAGATTTCCTAAAAACATGGAGCCTCTTATTTTGTATAGTATGTACAAACACAGTACCAGTATAAAACATAAAGTTAATGCTATTAACGGTGTTTGCTTCTAGTGCTCTACTCCCCTCTCTCAGGCAAATACATCCATCCAACAGTTTGCCTCCACCCTGTGATGGGGGTCGTCATGGAGCAAGGGAGAAGCCTGGCAGTTGCCTGGCCTGTCTTCCCAACGCACTCACCTTCCACGCCCTAACAGCTCTACACCAAACATACGCATACCTGAGGACTTGAACTAAAGTTAGCTTAGGGCATATTTAACTAATTAGCAAGTAACTCCTAATTTCAACAGTGCTGCACTGCCATCCTACTTACACCACAAAACCACACAGAAAAAAAGAAATGGAAAGGTTTTTTCTTCCCTTCAGTGTTCTGCAACATGTTTTTTGTTTTCTTAGGGTGACGCAGATGAAGACAAGACACCCAACATGAGTGAAGGCAGCATGAATTTCTTTAAACATTGCTGAGACTCAAATCCTTTGTTCAGTTTTGGGCCCCTCACTACAGCAGGGCATTGAGAGGCTGGAGCATGTCCAGAGAAGGGCATTGGAGCTGGTGAAGGGTCTGGAGCACAAATCTGATGAGGAGTGGCTGAGGGAGTTTATCCTGGAGAAAAGGAGGCTTGGGGGAACCTTACTGCTCTTTACAACCACCTGGAAGGAGATTGTAGCTAAGTAGGGGTCAGTCTCTTCTCCCAAGTAACAAGCAGTAGGACAAGAGGAAATGACCTCACACAGCCCCAGGGGAGGTTTAGATTGGATATTAGGAAAAATTTCTTCACCAAAAGAGCTGGGAAATGCCTAGGGAAATGGTTGAGTCACCATCCCTGAAGGTATTTAGATGTGTAGAACTGGTGCACAGGCACGTGGTTTAGTGGTGGGCTTGGCAGTGCTGGGTTAATGGATGGACTGAGTAATCGTAAAGGTTTTCCAACCTAAATGACTCTTTGATTCTACAGGGTAACAGCATCAAATGGTGTGCCAGTAACCCCATAGGCCAAGGAAAAACAGGTGTCTGAGAGGCTTGTGTTATATGGACATCCTCACCAGTATCGCCCTACAGTCAAAATCCAGCTTATATTAAAAAAAAATTTTAAAAAACCAAATCAAACTGATGAGATCCTAGTGAGGCATTTCATTTCCAAATGAGGAAACTTGGGCAGACTTTGTTTCCACTCATTCTTTAGCCTTTACTGGCTTGCTTCCAGGTATCATCAGCCGAGCTGCATTTTTTTCAAATTTAAAAAAAAAAAGTTACAGCAGTGGGATCAGAGCTAATAATTACTGGAAAAAGCTAAAAGGACACAAAAGGAAAGCTAGTAGAAGGAAAGACAAGGAAAACAGAGGAATGCAGTAAATAAATTTTAAGATACGCCAAAAGGACAAATGACACCTGAAAACTGTACAAAGTCAATTCGGAGGTCCTGATCCTGAAGGATGTAGCAACTGCCACAGAACTGGCTTCTAAGGACAGAATTCAATGCAACCATTCTGCCTTTCTACATGACACAGGCTGGAGAATGCACCCATCACATACACAGCTGCTGGGGAGGTGAGATTCAGTATCACCTCATCCAACAAAGCTAGACAAAGTTTTGATCTGTACTCAGGAGGAGAATGCAGTATACCCAGTCTTCCTGACCAGGCATGACACGTGAGGTTCTTCCAGTACCAAAGGAAGACCAAATTCTGCGTTTCCTCTCTGTCCCTTGGACTGGCATGTGTACAGCAAAGTCTGTCCATACATAATTACTGGGTTACATGCCTTCCCCCAGCACTTCTGGAAAGGGTATTCTGCCAGAGAGCACGTGCACACCTCCTGATGCACTCTGAAGCTGAGCCAAAAAACAGGGAACAGGCCACAACTGTCCAAATTGTTCATACAGCATATTTTCTGGCACAGCTGCAGAGCACACAGAGAGTGGGCTGCAGGCTGGATGAATGGTTCTGGTAGTAGCAACCTTCAATCACTATTTTTCTAGAGCTATTCTTAGTCCTTCCTCTGCTACCTTACAAATCCTTCTATTTAGAGGATTACAACACTACAGCTCTTTTTGTGCAAGCAGACTCTGTGCATCCATAATGCATGTAATGGAAATTTGCACAAAAGTGGCCCCAAAATTAGAGCTTAAATCAACACTGGATACAGATGTATATGGGAAGTCAATACTGCTGGAGGGAAAAAAGTATTTAAACATTTTTATATACTGGACAGTTCTTCTATTTTTCTTAACAGAACATGTGGATTAATATCCTAAGTGCTAATTCCAAGAAGCAGCATTCCCAGTGTCTCAGCCAAGCTATAAGTTTGCATTAACACCTTCCTGGTTTATGGTCTTTGCTTCAAAGACTATCACGGAAAATTGCAATGCAGTGCTTGGCCAAGATCCACGCTGGCACCACCACCATCCACACCAGGCACCGTTTCACGTGGAGGACTTCAAGGGCTTGGGAAAGGACGTAAAGGTTGTCTTGTATTTCCTCAATGTTTCTGTCTCTGCAGTGGGACATATTTCATAAATATCATCTTATTTGCTTCATATCACATGCTCTTATCATCATACGCCATTTATTTTCCTCTCCTAGCTACTTTTTCCATTTTTGAAGTCTCAAGGAGCCCTGCCCATGTCAGCTAAATGAAGAGAAGACTGATGGGTCATTCGATTACCAGAAATAAGCACTTACTCTCTGAGAAGCAGATCTGGTAGCAAGACCTTTTCAAACTTGCTGATAGTAATGCAATAGGATCCAGCAGCTAACAATTAAAGCTGCATCAATTCAACCTTGAAACAGTCTGCAATTTCCTAGCAGTAACTGCAGCTGAACCTTGGGAACAGTTTACTGGGAAAGACAGAGGGCGAATCCTTGTCACATGATGTGTTCATAAAGAGAAGGCTTCAGTTTATCTCTGGAAGAACTTACATAAAGGTTGTGAAGTGAACAGCATTTCTTTCTGGAGTCTCCATCTCTTGATCTACAAACGTGTTTCTTCACTTGTTCTTGTTAACCACAGGGAGAAGGTGGTACCTTTTAATACCCAAACCATGTTTCTTAGACAAAAGTTCCTAGATGACCTGCAGAACACTTTAAACAAACATATAAATAAACAGGGATCCACTTGACTGATGATGTTCAGATCTAGTGTAGGAACGGATTATTTCCTCCAGTTAGGCTGTTAAATCTTTGATTTGCATTTCAGCCTGTGTTTTGGCTAGGGAGCAGGAGTGGAATAAAGGATTATTTTGTTTTTCTCTGCTACACAGATTGTCTGAGGATATCACCCCTAAGAAGAGCCAGGCCCTCAGCATTACTGACCACGGTTCTGCTGCTGGTTTCTAAGTTTGCAACTGTTCACTCTAATGCCCCTGTGGTCAGTACTGTACCTGCCTGACACTGACTTACTGGCTTGCAGGACCTCAGGCTAAAGCCCCAGTAATCCTATTAAACCCCAAACACTATAAAAATCACAAAAAAGAACATTCACCCACATTTCACATAAGGCATATCACACAAGGCATGAATCAATCAAAAATTGCACATCACAAATAAAAGTTAACCTGGACCAAATATTAGCATTTTAATACACAGGCATCTACAGAAATCAACAAGAAAACAACAGAAGAATATTCTGAATAATAACATGCTTAAACTTCTCTGTGCTTGTTTTCAAAAGTCATTTCAAAGATGGGAAGCTCTAGTATTCATTTCATCCATACTCATATTTCTCCCTTTCAAAAGGAAATTCTCTGTCTTTTTTTTTTATTTAAAACCTTTTCTCTAGGGGGAACAAAAATCCTTGCAAGAACCTGCTTTTAAAAGATAATCTAGGGATTCTGTTTTGCAAAAATAGAGCTGATTTTCAAAAGAGGAAGGAGCCTGACTTAAATTTCTCAACATCTGCAACTGCAGCTCTCCCCCAGGCATCTGATTAAGCATCTATGGAAATTAAGTAGGCACTTCAGCATTCTGCCAAACTGGACTGAAAAGTATGCTTGGATACTTGCATGATTTGGGATTTCACCTTCAAAACAGTTCACGTCTTAAATACACTCCATTATAAAACACAGATTTATTGCTTAGCCAACATTGGACAACAATTCTTTGGCAACTTTTTTCAGGATAGAGACACTACCTTCTTTCCTTCTGACCTGAGTTTACATTTCCTTCTAACCTGAGAGCTACATATAACACTCCCAATTTTCAGTCCCCCATTTCCACCACAGAAATAGCCACCTTTGGAAGGGTGATAAACACACTTTCTAATAAATAATATTATGTAGCATCCCAGTCCTGCACTAAGCCTCTGCCTGTAAGGTCCATATAAAAATGAGGAAAGAAGTCTGAGAGAGTGCAAAATTAGGTGTGCAAGACCCTCTCAGTGTCTGACAAGAAATTCAATTGTTGCTTTGCAGTTCCTGTCACATATCTAAAGATCACTTATAACAGAAATATATTTTAAAACTTACATAAATTTCCTTATACAATTCCTTGTTCTGAAAACTATTATTAACATAAATGCTTTATAAATATATTAAATACAAACGTGTCTGATAGTACTTAATGTGTTCCCTGAAAAAAAAGATGACCACAATCATCCTGACTTGGAGCCAACAATATTACTTTAACTTGGGCTCTGCGGCAGATAATCCTGAGAAGTTAAAATAAGAAATGAACTTTTCAAAAACGAGTATGGTTTATACGGTGCACACTACAGAAGCAACACAAAAACATGCATTACAACCACAGTCTAGATGAACTCCAACATTCTTTTCCATCTCCCTACTAAGACTAAATGCCTTGGACACCAATCAAGTATCAAGGTCCAAGTTTGCCTCTTTCAGTCACAGCCACTGACACGAACTTTGCTTCCCACCAAATTACTACAAGCATCCTATGACTGCTTGGTTTTTTTATAAGAAGAAACAAAGCAAGATTTTTTCAAAGACAATTTTGCAATACAAAAAAAAAATCTACAGCAAATTTTTGCGTGTCGCAAAAGTGCTGTAAAGTGAACAGTCTTCAGTAACATGCAAAACTGCTAAATTATGCCTACTCATCTTTCCTCCCAAGCATAGTAGCTACTTATCTTTTTGCTCTCAGTCAGTTAAACCCTCACTTCCTCCCCCCACCCCAAGTTTTATCTCAAAACATTTATTTTCCTTATTCTGAAACACCTCATAAAACAATTACAGTAAGTTATATCAAGTATTTTAAAGACTTCTCCTAAAGAATCCTGAAGCATTTTAACAAGCTTGGCACTTCGGTCCAACAAGAACAACATTTATTGAATCACAACTGAGTGCATTTCATTGTCTAGAAAACATTGTGGAAAAAAACTCAAAAGTGTATGTCTTAGTTCAACTAAAACTCAGCACAACGTGAGTCTGCATGTACCTTAACCCTGCTGTAGGTCATGATGAGTCACTGTTCTCTGGAAGAGCAGCCAGAGCACCACCTGCAACTTGTCAGGAGGCTGAAATGTGATTAGGTTATCCACAGCTGATTAGGTTATCCAAAGCTTTCCTCTACCAGGAAAAGTCTTCCCTTACGCAGAACTACTGCATGAAGGCATTGACATAAAACAGTATTTCCAAAGCCAAGTATCATTTCACCTCCACACTGAAAGCAAAGCAAAGACAGAATAGAAGGTTCTCAACACAACAGCAAACATTTTGTGTTTGTTTTTAAACAAAACAGCATCATTTGTTTTTAAAGGTAGCTTTGAGAAACCAATAGTTATACTATTTCCAGTCAAATTCTGCCTCTTCCTTTCCCCCAAGTCCTTTCTCTCACTTTTGCAATAAGGACTGGCCTTGAACACAGCCATTAGGAAAAGTTTAATACATTCCTGTAGCCCTAGAGAGAGTAGGGGCAGCTGCATGCTAATAGAAAAAACATCATGGGTGTCTGCTACATGTGAGCTGTTACTCATCTTCCTTGGAATTTTTCAAAACATCAGGCTATTTAATTATCCTCACAAAACTGCACAGGGAAGAACAAGGTAACAGTCATGCAACTGGAAATATAACAATTATAAAATATTATATATATTTCCTGTGCCTTTCAATGTTCTAACTTTAATAGTTTCAATATACTATTATATCTCAGAGGCTTCTTTTGAACTGCAAAAGCTGACAAGCCTTCCATCCACTGACCAAAATAATTAGTTTCCACTTCCTAAGTAGTTAAACAATAAGTCAGCTTACACCCCAGGCTTCTAATGAAAACAAATGAAAATGTACAGAGTCGTTAAGGCTGGCAACAAACTTAATCTTGCTTAAATTGCTCCCCTTTTCAATAAGCCAGATGCTTTCTTGTGCTATTCTTTAATCTTCGTGATCCAACCCATATTATTGAACTACATATTCAAAATTCTCTTCTTCCCATTCCTTCTACTTTTCTATCTCCCAGCAAAAAGCTGTTAATTGGCAACCAAGTATAACTGTAGAGCAAAACAGCGTTAAGCATCAGGCTATACCGAGTGTCTGCAATGAAACTGGGATTTTGCAGAAGTGGTTCATCTCCCTTGAAACCGCTTGTTTGCCTCCACAGATTCCCAAAAGAAAGGCTGTTCTAAATTTACTAACTGATCTCTCGGTATGAATTATATACCCGGTATGTTATTTTGCAGCTCCGTTGCTGCTCTTTAAGCATTACCCAATGCTAAATTCCCACCGAGTACAACAGCAAGTCCAGAGCACGGCCTATAACTCTGTGCCTCAAATGAGACAACCGCAGTCCAAGTGCAACATACGAATTTGGGCAGACCAGAAGAACAGAGAACACCAATACAAGTTAATCACTGGAAATCTTTTGTACAGCTGCTTTTTAAGTTCTCTCCTGTGAGCAGCTGATTCCAACAAGAATATTAGATAGGAAAGCCAAAAGCATCAAAATGCAGCATTTGAGACAGTAACACATTTCAGTGAGATCAGTTATGACAGTGAAGGTAGCCTATGCAGAGTTTCCAAGTGTTGATGCTAATCATGATATTCAAAGCTAACAAAGCACAAGGGAATACAAAAGGTTTCTGGACATCTTAAGTGCCAGAGGAATTATTTTGTAAAGTAATTCAAACAAATTAGTTTGTGTCAAAGAGGTCAAAGGAAAGATGAAATTAAAGTATCACTGTCCTAAAAGAAACAGAAAAGGGTTTTCATTAATCAGGTACTTCAGTTGCTACATGTTAGTGGTGCTTCTATTTCTGCAACAATTATGTCTGCCTAAGTACATATATATAACTTACATTTGCTTATTACACTCCTGGCTTCTGATAAAATTACTTATCAAAACCTAATAGAGCATTGTGGACCATTCTAGACTGATGCTTAAAATTACCATATGCAGAAAACATTTTAAAAATTTTACAAATGTGTTCTCAGCTCAGAAATGGCTCTAACAATTTCATGGTTTTTCTAAAAAAATCTTAACTAAAATTAGTATTCTGTGTGTGGGCATATCACTATATTTTTAATTTTTTGAAGAGACTAAAAAAAGTCCTGGTACTAACCTTAATCTTTTATGGCTAATTTCTATAAAAAACCAGTAAAACTCACTCCAACTGCTAAAAAAAGCCATAAGCATAGCTGAAGCAAATGAGTTTGCAGATTGATCCTGATCAGTCCTTGCTCCATTTGCTTGTTTTGGAAAGCAGCATCCCACTCTTCCATCAAGGAAGAGAGGTAAAAAATCTCAAGCGAATGTTCCTCCTCATTGTCAATGCACAGGAGCTGCTGGAGGTGAAAGCAAAAGCTCCTATGTGCCACCCTTTCCTGACACATGGGAGAAAATCTGACACCAAGGACTTTCAGTCTCTCAGATGCAGTATCTTTAAAAAATGTTACTGCACCAGCAGAGTTCAGCAGCTGATAAAAAAGGTGACCCAAGGCATCTGCTACAGACCAGGAAAAAGGGAGATGGAGCTGAATTCTAATCACGTCCCCTGTTTTCTGAATACAACCCTCATTTTAATTCACATTTTGACAGTCCCATAGCTGGCCAGCATGGCTCTCTTCAGAGGTGACCCCAACAACTACAATATTTCTTTCTAACAAACATTTTTTCTATTATCCTATGCAAGGGTAATCAAAACTTCCCTTCACTCTCCAGGCTCCCATCCTTACTAAACCAAAAAGAAAAGAAATGTATGAAAAGTATGACCAATGGCATGACTATGAATGTGTATGCAGACAACTGCAGAAATCCAAAATTACTGGAGGTCTGAGGAGGCATGAGAATGACAAGATAATTGCAGAGATGCCTGAAGACAAAACAGAGAGTGAGACTGGTAGAGGAAGGAAATCAGAAGAGAAAGCACTTTGGGACATATAAGATGATAAGATAGGAAAACTTCAAAGAAAGTAATCAAAAGAATAATTTAAAGATAACGGATACATGACATTTCAGAACATATAGTCTTAAAACACTAATTGTTCCTGTTCTGTGGTTAAATTGATTAGAGTTCTGTGGTTTTTCAATTAAAATGCCACCTTAACACACACAAATGATAATTAGGGGGAAAAGAATCTCACAATGTAATATTACATAAAATCACTTGGACTCTTACAGTAAGGAAGTTGAATTTAAAATAATCAGTTCCATAATGGTTGAACTATCACTCAAAAATTGGAAGGTAAGACAGGCATAACTCTTTATAGAACACTATTTCTATGATACTTATGAAGCTTGATTGTGTTTGGGGGATCCATTACATTCCTATCCTAAATTTCAACAGCAGGCAGGAAGATGTATGCTGGGTTTGGGTTTTATGCCACCCCCAAGACCACTATTACAGTATTTGTAAATCAAAAGCAATAGTGAATTCCTTAACAGACTTAATGGAGGTTGCCATATTTAAGGAACAAAAGCACTGTTTATTTTACTACATGCTTTTTGAAAGTGAGATAAATTTGGGGGTTGAGACTAGATGACCTTTAAGTTCCATTTCAGCCCCTTAACATTCTGTGATTCTGTGATAAGGGCAGCAAGAGGAAGCTTTTCTCATTGAGACATCACTTGTCATGAAAGGCCTTCCTCAACACCCAAAATCTGGAAGCATTTGCAGGAGTTCAGATTTCACTGATCTGATCTGGAAGACAGTTCCATAGCTGAATCCTTACAACCAAGAGCATTTTATCCCATTCTTCAAGCATTAATCCTGGGCTTTGCTAACTGCATTGTGCCAGATCCACACACCCATGGGATAGTTCACAGTCCAACTCATTCTTTCCACTATAAAAGCCTATACAAAAAATTTTCCTGCACAGTCCACAAGGCACAGTGCTATAAACACTTCTAGCTCTTTATTCCTTGGGACTTTTCCATGTGTGAATAATGGATAAAAACTTCAATCAGTTGAGAATTTAAAATTCAGTTCCTATTAACTGTAAAATAGGTGATACTCTGTTCACCTCAGGTTTCTAGCCATGCTACTTATTACAAACTATAGGTAAGTGAAATATCACCTGCAGATGAAAATATGGCTATAACACCTAACTACATCTTGGCACATTCATGCTCTGAAGAGATCACACATGGACTATTTTTAATGTCAGGTGAGTTACAACAAGAACTGAACTTTTAACTAAAGATGTACAAAAATATTATTACATCTCTTTACATTTTAGTGAGATAAAATGTCTTCATTCAAATCTATCTAACATTTTACAAAGATCAGAGAGCATGTGCAGGAACACAGATATCCCAATGAGTAACTTAAAAAGTAGAATATTCATAGGAGAAAACTTTCTCCCCATATACAGGAAATGTGAATGTATCATGCAATACTTCTGCTGGTTTTCTGGAGCAAACTACGCTTCACCAAGTTTTTCAACTAGTTGTTTAGTACATTGCACAGAATGAAGGAAAACTGATCAGATACACCAATCAAAGCAGATTACATCCTGTTAATCCACTTAACAATTTAAGCTGTACTTGGCCTGATCTAAGAAGTGTAAATCACAGTAGCCCAATTAAGCATTATACCCATCTACATTAGCTGGAATCAGGCATACAAACATCTCCTTTTTCAGTAAACCTCAGCAAGTCTGAAAACAGTAAGAAAAACAACAATATTACTATACACAAGACCACCTTCCCTTATTCAAATTGTTAAGCACAGAACTCAGTTGAGAAGACTCATTTTTACTCCACAGGATGCAAAACTTCCCTTAATTTCTCCTCCCTTAAAAGACACAACTTAGCCTTCAATAATCCACACTGGTCTTAGGTAGTCAGTCTGAAATTAAAAGATGTCATTACTGGTCTCTCAAGAGGTAACAAACGAGATTTGCATTCCAAACGTATTTTGGACAGAGGAGGATCAAAAGGACAAGCCATCCTCAGCAGCAGGAAGACACACAAGCAGACTGCTGTGATACGCCATGGATGCTAATTGTCCTGGCCCCACTGCTGACCAGACTGCAGGGGCAGGGAGAGACTTCACAACCCGCTCTGTACTAACAAGGAATAATTCCAATATTGATTTTTCATGGGGCTACTTACATGAGTAAACATTAATCAATTTATGTTAGGATTGCAAATTAAAGATCAAAATAGATCAGAATAATTATTTGACAAATAAAGTTTGCTTGCAGCTGACTTACAGCCACAACTCATGAAGCGTATCCTGTAGAAAGCTAAATCCTTTACTCTTTCGATCCTGTCATTTTCCAAATGACACATAACTAGCTAAGACACTAAGTCAAGTGGTTAATCAATGCATATTTCAGATAACAAAGTCTTTGTTTAATATACAGATAGCCCAAACTGTCTTATGCATAATAAAGGGATGTCATGAATTTAAAAATCACAATCTGTCAGAAAAATTTCCATGTATTAGAGCAAAAAGTACCCCTGAAATCACACTAAAGAAAGATTTAATGAGAAGTATTTCTGTTTTTCCAGACTGAGTAACTGAGAGTTCATCAGTGCTTCTGCTTTGTTCCTCCACCACAATCTCCCATTTGTTTGGGTGAATTTTTATCAAAGTACCAGAGCACTTCTATAGTGACAATAACAACACAAACCTTGGAAAGGAGACACAGTGACATGCACAAGACCTGAGACTTACATTTTCTTCCATGAACAGATTCAAAATGGACTGTATCACTTAAAAAAATAAAAACAATAAAAAAACCAGCAGTGTAGGAATGACCAACAGAGTATGAAAAAAAAGCTTGTCTCAAGCCAATCCATGGCAGTTCTCCCATTTAAAGAAAAATTAAATATATGCATTAGTCCTAAGTGCCCATTATATTGACTTCCTATACCCTTTGTACAGCTGACAGTTGATGCTTATGCCAGAGGTGTTGAACACACTTCTTTTATTTATAGTACTTCAAACCCTTTAAAAACTGAGAGAAGCATAAGCAAGGTTTAAGAACCTCCCAACTTCATGTTCTTAAAGGCTCGGCAGTTAATTTTTCCAGTTAGTGATTTACCCTATAAAGATAGAGCAAGGGTTATCTTAGGCTCAACATAAATCAAAACCAGACTTATTTGTAGTGTATCTAAGCCAAAGCCTTTTACCTATTGACTTACCTTAAGTAGAAACCCAGTACCTAAGTCTATGCCTTTGTACATAGTCAGTATCAACATCAGTATTAAGAGGAAATGAAACAACATAAAACCAAAGATTTCTTCCAAAACAGTGAGTCAGTTTTTAAAAGACACAAGAACTCTCTGGAAACGAGTATTCTTAAAACTACCAGGCAAAATTAAACCCAACGCCCAATACAAGAAACAAAAAATACCCAACCAAGTTCAATTAATGAAAATAAGGATAACATTATAAACTGGTTATTAGTCCACCTCTTAGAGCATGAAGTCTGACAATTTGACTTTATTTACCTATTTAATATAAAGGTATCCATAAATCAACTCTATAAAAAAAAGCCTTCCATAATTTGCAATATACAGTATGTTTCACATAATGCCTAAAGAGAAAAACAAAACACAAAACCTCTCTCTCAAGCGTGAAAAAGCCTACATCTTTGGTATCAGGAACAGAAGACACATCTACACTGTGTCTATCAGTGCAACTAAATACATAACACTGAAACTGAGGCAAGAAGTGGGAAGTATGAAGAGCTCTGTGGAACATTAAGGAGTGTGACAATTTACATCTGCTGAACAGCAGCACCATGGTGTTTGCAGTGGCTCTCTGCACTAACCTATAGTTTCATAGTGAAAAATATCAGCCTGTCAACTTAACAGCCCAACATAAGACATATTACCCAAGCTCAGAGCAAGTTCACAGTACACGCTCAAGTTAATAGGACTTGTTTATAAAAGTTGAGCCAGGTCAAAGTTACATTTTGCTGAAAGTTATTTCATTCCAAGGAAGTCAAAACACATTTTAGAAAATGGAACAGAGAAGTGATGTCATATCTACACACTCAGAGATTATTAGGTGAACATTTGACACAAAAACACCATGTAAGGCAATCAAGAACTGTGACATTTACTCTAATTATGATAATTGGCTACACACACTTACAAGATCCTAACAGCATTTTGGGAAGGTCTGGGCATTGCTCAACATGGCATTATTCAAAACATAAGAAGACAGTTGTTATATGAAACAGTGTGTGTGTATATGCATTTATTTTTTTATACAGACACGCAAATATGAACCAACAATATGCACTAAACTTCCTTAAGTGTTGCTTTCTCCTAAGTGACAGAGGCCTCTTGTTTTTCTCTATCTAAACAGCATTCAATTGGAGCTTTTCCTTATCTGCACACATGCAGCAGCATCTCTATGGCTACATCTGTACCTGTATGAGAACGGGCCAGGGGAGAGATGCTGAAGCCATGCAGTAGAGGGCACATGCTAAATGCTCTTGTCTCACAGAACAGGGCTGTCTTGTCCCTAATCCATTCTGGGATAGTCCCATGGCTTTCCCTTAGCAGTGCTCCATTCAGGCTGCTGACACTGGCCCAAGGCAGGCCAGGGAGCCTCTGACACCTGGACAGTGCCACAACCCTGTGACAGCACTCAGGTTCAGCAGGGACAGCCCCTGCCTTACTGACCCTAGGGGAAGTTCTGCAAGTCTCAGAGAGCACTACAGTTTTATTTTTCTTATTTTCCTTTACAATTCAAATATTTGGGAAATTATTTCCATGACTGTGATATTCATGTTCATGAAGACAATGTAGACACTTTTATTAGAGCAATGAAGCAAGAAGCATAAAATATGGGTTTTATGTAGTTATGGCTACATTTTAGAGATGATACATTTACAATCTCTATCCCTTATTTCTAGTAGGAGAAATCTCTTTTATCAAACTACTCAAAACAGACTCAAATCAGTAATCATGCAGGAGAATAATAAGATCAACCAAGCAGACTGGCCTTTTAAAAACACCTCTTAAATAAAAAAAACACATTGAACAAGTACACCTTCTGAAGCGGGAATTCTGTGGCCTAGCACTATCAAGCTCACGCTCTTGAGAGAGGAAGGTTAAGGAATCACTCAAAGAAGGACACAAGCCTTTTGTGACAATCAGGATCCAAAGGGAGTTGCTTGTTTTGTAATTTTTTTAACACTGTTTTGCTCAGCATGTAATATCCAATGCCCTTGATAGGAGGCACCTAGGGAATTATCACGTTTGAGCATTTCTTCAGCAGGATCCTTACAGACCACACTGCTTCCCACCAGGCTGTGGCTGATCCACTCCATTCACCATGAGGTGCCACGGCTTCAGCTGTCACATTTATTCCTGGAAATCTCTTTTTTCCTACTGTGGCTATTCTATCTGACAAGAATCAGTCAATGTTTTCTTTTTTTAAAGATGCTGCTGGTCCTTCCTGGAAGAAAATGAAATTTACTGCTGCATGCTTTGGGCTCATCTAATTACAATACTAGCCTTCAGGGAATTTTTAAACTAATGACATTGGATTTGTCAAGCACAAAAACTTTTAATCTGATTTTTCAAGTGGATCCTAGCCAATGGATCCTGGCCACCACAGCACTTAACAAACACATTTGACTGTCCTCCATGCAATATTTAGGTGGGCTTCTTATCGAAATGTTAATTTTTGTTACCTAACATCTTTCTCTGGTGGTCAATACAAGGCATATAGGGATATTGACAATGTTATTGAAGTTTTTATGACTGAAATTCCACTAGTCAAATTATATGTGTGTATATCACAAATGAATGGAGGCACTCACTTTGAGAAATCTGAAATAAAACACTGTATGAAAAACTCCCCCGTCTTTCTGCTGATCTCATGATGCAACATCAAGAAACACCAGGTCAACAATAGTTATTTTTTATTTTATTTCAACATACTAGTCTTTATTTTCAACATTTTTTTTCATTTTCAGTGCTAATACCATGAACAAAGCCCCAAACAATTAATTATGTCACAATGACTCCTTAACCCCCCAAAAGCAAACAATTCAGATGACACATCAATCATCCACTTTGGGTATTTCCTTCGTTCTAAAGTACAAATAATGCACAATTTGAGCTGCTAGGTTTTGTTTGACTGCACCAGTTGGGTCTTTTGGTCAAATAATGATGGATTCACACTTCGATTTCAAATTCATTTCAATTATTACTGCTTTGCACACACAAGCTGCAGCTGTGCCATGTAGAAACGTTGATAACTACACTTCAAAGAAAAGATCCTCCTTCAAAACTCTCTTTGTTTCAAAGATAAATATTCTCTATTTTTTTCAAAACTGCATACTTTAGGGCAAGTTTATGAAACAAAATATGAAGTACAAGTATTATTGTTCATTAACCAACTGGTATCAACATGCTAGTCCTCCCCTATCATACAAAAATACAGTTGTTACACAAAACTGCAAATGTAACAAAACTCAGAAGTGTGGCACAGTCAAATGGCTACATCCAAACCAGACTTAGCCTCGGTCACTTGTCATTTTCTCCCCAGTACTACCAGGTATCGTGAGAAGGAACAGCTCTCCACAGTTAATACAGAGCAAGATGAAGGCTGTGACTACCCATTTGCTTGGAAAGCTAAATGCATTCATCCTGTCAGCAGAACTTGGAAACCTAACACCAACATGATCAGAACAAGTGACAGGATTCCTAGGTGTTGGAAGGGATGACTGAAACACATCTACTTGTAATGTGAGTGACCATCTCCGACCAACAGTCAGGGCTTGCACTTCCAGTGAGAATTCACAATCTGACTGCAGCCATTTAACACAGCTACTCAGAAGAGAGCATGCAACTGCTGTACTACTTTCTTCAAGTATGCAACCAATTTTAAGAAAAGACACGTTTCAAGCACTGATGTCTATTCATTTCTGTAAAAAATATAAAACCAAAAAGCGTTACTTGAACTCTTCTATAAGTACTACAGTATTTTAGCACCACATCCTACTTCGCACAAAGATGTGTCCTTGTAACACTCATCCATGCTACACAAAGCTGTATCACCATTTTCTATCTTACTGCCAGAGACATGGATATTTTCAGCCTTTCCTCGCTGAAATTCCAACTGATCACAAACTGTTCCGGAGGCACATCACAGATGCCCTGCATCATTGTCTATATAAACCATGCCATTTACCTCGATTTCAATGGAAGTTACATGGAACTTTTCTCAGATACTAAACTCAAATATCAAAATAATAGATCATGTCACTCTTAATTGCTAAAGGGCCCTGATATGATTAGAGAAACACCTCATATACCACCAGGCAGCTTCAAAGCGCCAAACCACATGCTCCCAAGGTTGTGAGAGTATGTCTCCTTTCCTGTTAGGTTAGAGAACTTCTACATAAAACAGTCAATTCTGTTCCATTTGTTCGGCAATGAAATTAATACTCTTCCTGCTGGTGGTAGCTTCACTCCAGCCTCTCCCCCTCTGATCAGCAAGGGACAATGTGAAGACGAAGTTTATGACCATGCCATGCACGCTGACAGCAGGACCAAACAAAATTAGGCTCAGCCACTCAGAGCACTCCATGCTATGAAAGGCAGTATTTTGGATACAGTCTCGAATAAAGCATTTTGAACATGCTACTAAATTTTAAGCACATTATTTACATCTCATTTTCAATGATTCAGTAACATTACCCAAACAGGTGTTTCATTAGCCAGTGGAGTAAACGCAATACCTTAAGCACTCTGCTTCTGTCTGACTGAAGGAGTTTTTGAACAAACAAAATGCTGAGTTAGATTAAAAAGAAAAAGGAATCACATGTAATTATTCAAGAATTTAATCTGCAGATTGAGTCTCATACACAGAAATCCCCCTTATTTTGCAGCATATTAAAGCTTTAGCTGCAGTTTAAAGCATGTTGGCACATAAAGGAAAAAGTTCATTTCTTTTCCATTAGGCATTACTACTTAATCTTATAAAGGGGGGAAAACACAAAATTCATTCAATTTCTTCTCAGGAAATCTGACAAAACAGTATATTGTTTCTGGCTGGCAGCCACTGTACTATCAGACAGTTTCTTAAAGGTGTAACCCTGCATTCTACCAAGTTTGAAAAAACACTGGGAGTGTAAAACAAATAGAAATGCCCATTAGCTAAAAGCACTCTAAAAACAAATAGCAAGACAGCAATAGGTCTTTAAAGAAGGCAGAGGGTCCTTGCAGAGGCTGGCAAATGCTCCAAGCCAAACTAAATCCATAGTGCTAACAAACCACGACTTTGCTCTGGCATCACGAGAAGGCTGTTTTTATAAAGACGGATGAACAGAAGGAAGGCTTTTCAACTGCAATTCTGTCAAGTTAAACTACTACCAAGCATAAGTTTAAAAGTGGTTTTCAGTCAACCATACGAGCTCCATGGAATTTCAGAGCCCATTTTAAGGTGATGTAAGTACATACAGAAAGATACACACATGTCGACTAACATCCAACATCCCCTCTGGTAGCTCCAGCTGACACAAAAGCAGCCACCACATTTTTGGAAATCTAGAGCCTGAACAGAAGTGTTGATTGAAAGGCACCATTAGGCTTGTTCCTTTCATATGCTAATAATGACATCATGCCGTATGGCCTGATGCTGCAACCATTATCATCTTATAAAGACATTTTTTCAAAGAACTCTAAGACGTGAGCAAACAGCTCACCTGCATATAGGAAGAAGGTTTTTTAATTCGTCCATGACACAGATTTCCTCTTGTACCTTAGGGCTGTGAATAACTACTACTGAAATATCTATAAAGGTTTGACTTAGTTTTTTTTAAAAAGTAAGAAAATAATATAATTGTTGGGGGCAGAAGAAAAAAATCTACACAAGCAATTTTTGAGCATACAGGAAGCAGCCCTGGACATCAACAAAGTGAAGCAAGGTGAGGCCCCTGATGGTATTTTGGGTACAGGAGTGATTCAGGGCCGAACCTCTTACAAATACTCCAGTGCAATGTAGTGTAGTGCAAAGACTCAGTTACACAGCACCCCAGAAAAGGGAGGGGGAAAAATAATGTTATAAATACACTCTCCATGATCCTGACATATATTCAGGAACAAAATAAGCGAAAATAAATTATGTAACTATTACTGACTACATATACCCCGCTCTCTTTTATTTTAGCATCATACAGACCAAAAGAAAATTTTATTGTTCTTAAATTGTCCTGGTTTGTAGTGATGTGAACTGAAAAGGTTAAGAGAAAAAAAACAAAAACGTACTAAGAGAAAAACAAGATCTCCACATCAACAAACAATCCACAGAACAGTGAGGACACAAATATAAACCTATTTTTCCCACACACATACTGTCATTGTGCTGAATTTCGTGAACACCGGAACAGAAACACACATTAAGTCCCTCTGTTTTGAAAACAACACGCTTGAAAACTGCGGTGATCCTTCTTCCCCACCACGGACAGTGCTGAATAGAATCTGGAGAACAGCCTTATACATAAATAAATAAATACACTAAACGGCGAGGGGGGACAGCCCGGAGGAAATAAAAGCGGTACACAAAGTGCTGAACACCTTCCCCGGGCAGGAAACCAGTTATAATTTAATGGCCCAAAACCGATTTAAATTAAGCCGAGCGGAACCCTGCGGGGCTCCGCGGCAGCGCGGCGCCCGAGCCTCCCGCATGACGGGGCCGCCGCGGCGGGCGCTGGGGCGAGGAGCGAAGCCCCGGGGGTACCGCGGCCGGGGGCCGCACCTGC